>CATIWR010305669.1:0-62221 GCA_949677035.1 Omphalea diandra | reverse complement strand
AAAGTCCTTTTTTTCAATTGTGGTTAAGGTGCAATAATTTTGTAATCGGGGTGTTGCGCCAAATATAACCCCCCCCCCCCCCCCCCCCAATCGCTTCGATTGTCTTTTAAATGGATACTGCTAGTCTGATTTGGGATAAATTAAGTTAAAGCTTTTCACATCCTGATGACTAAGATTTGTAAATTGCAACATAAACTTTGCACAGTTACTCAGAGAACTAGCACCATTGGTAATTAATTTAATGAAGTCAACAGTGTATGGGAAGAATTGAGGGGTTATAAAACTTTGCCTCATTGTTTCTGCAGAAGGTGCCATAATGAATGTTTTTAAAAAGTATGTGGATGATCAGCAAAAGGAATATATATTTTTAGGTTTCTCAATAGACTGAATGAGACTTATCAACCAATTGAGATCTCAAATCATTCTTATGAAACCTTTTTCCACTCTAGATCAAACCTATAACAAGATTGTTAAAGAGGAGAATCAGAGGCAGTTTTTGCTTCAAACTCAAAATTTTAATAATGCACCAGACATGGCTGTAAGGAAGATAAAGAGTTGCATATCATCATTGTGATACTAAAGATCAATATTATAAACTTATAGGTTTTACTCCAGATTTCAAATTTACCAAGTCTAAGCCATCACAAGTTTCAGCCAATTAAGTTGCATCACAAAGTCAATCTGATGTTCAATTTCCAACTCAAGTTCAAGGCATGATTGTAGCACAACTGAATCTCTCTGAAGGCCAAATTCATAAATTGCTAACTTTGCTCAATGATCCATATAGATCCACCTCCATAACAAATTATTGTGTCAATCTTATTAGCTACACAAATCTAGCCGCTAACATTCCTTCTATTTTTTTTAGCTGTGAATGCCACTAAACTGTCTATTCTATTGGCTAGAAAATTATTGTGTCTCCTTGGATTATGGACACAGGAGCCACTGATCACATTGTTTGTATATCGTTATTATTTCTTTCCTGTGTACCAATCAATAACTATTTTGTTCTTACCAAATGGAACTAGAGTACAAATTACATACATTGATTCTATTGATAGATATAAGGTAAGATTGGTAGCCAAATGTTATACCCAGAGAGAAGCGTTTGACTATCAAAAGACATTCAGACTTGTGGCTAAACACACCATAGTCAGATTGATTCTTGCTCTTGCTGCATCTCATGGTTGATATCTTTCCCAGCTTGATGTTCATAATGCTTTCTTAAATCTTGTATAGGATGTCTACTTAGATCTCGAGGATACCAGTTTCAGAGGGAGCAATATGAACATCATTGTGTCCTAACAGATTAGTAGGTCAAATTTATCCAAAAATAAAATAATTTCCTTCAAGTTTGAATTATTATTTTTTATTTCAGACTGAATTAAATTTTTAAATAAATTTAGAAATTATCTCCTTTACCTGAAATAATTTCTTACTAATGAACTTAATTATCTAGATTGCAATTGATAATATAGTTAAGTATAATTGATATTTGATTTTGCCAAACACAATTCCAAAACAATTAAAAATCATAAGTTATCAAGTTAATTGCAATTATAATTAATCATACTGATCATATTAACCATTTTTCAAATTAATAATAAATAGTTACTGATGATTGATAATAGGATAAATTTATCATAGCAAACACGATTAATCATCAATTATTTAATGTTTATTAAATCCTCAATGAATCGATTCAAGATCAAATCAATTCAGATTGATCAAGTAAATTTAAATTTAAATCTAAATTTGATTAATGAAGATCTCTTTCAATTTCAATTTGGAGTGGAGTTAAAAAAATTAGTATCTTTGTCAAACATTGTTTTGTTATATGATCCAAAACTGATTTTGCTTTGCTGCTAAGGTTTTTCCCCCTCTTTTTTTGTATTAAGCTTCATGTAGTTGGTCAATTTATATATAAGTAAAAAACTTGTGATTTGATGTTTTTAGACTTGCTATTTTACTGGTTGCTTACATTATTTGTACCTCTTGCCTTTCTACACTGACAAATATTTCTCAATTATTCGTGTCCTGATTTGACCATCTAAATTATCAAGCATGTTCCTCCTTCATCGGATCCTCGATCTATAAGAAATATTGTATTTGTATACAATAATTCATGCATTACACAGTTTATAATTTTATAAAATATAAAATCATGATTACAGTTATATGTAAGATCATAATTATAACATTTATATATGTAAAATTTTTATGTCTTACATCAAAATACACTCTCTCAGGTTGGAGGGTGCAAATGTAGCAACTCTAACTTGCGGATTAGTGACGAAATCAAAAGGAGACTGACATGGACAGAAACTCTTTCCTGACCGGCCAGTGATGAAGCAGCAGTAGGATGCTGTCATGAAGGATGAAAGAGGAAGAGGGGGCTGAAGGAAGATGAAGCTCCCCATCCCTAACTTTTATTATTATTATTATTATCTTTAAAAATAGGATCCAAACGACGGCTGTTTAGTTTAAGTAAAAATGGGACTGCTTTGATCTTACTAAAGAAAACACTCTCGCGTGAGCTTCTCTTTTGCATTCTTACCAATGTTCCGTTCCAGTTTTTTAAAATTTTTATTACTTGTTCTTTTTTTTTTTTAGCTTTTGTTTTCTTTTTTTTTCATTTTCTTTTATTCTTTTATTTTTTGCAAGAATAATAATATCAATAATAATAATAATATAATAATTAAAATTCTCATAATTAAAATTTGTAACATATAAAATTAAATTTCTCTATCCATAATTAAATTAACTTCCATAAAATACATAATATAAATATAAATATAAATATACTATCTCACTTAAATAATTAACATTAAATTTTACTTAAATTAAATAATGAATCATCCATGATTAACTAATTTTCATGACAAAAAATATATCTCATAAATAATTTGATTCCTCAAAATTAATAAAAATCCTTCTCATATAAATAACTTTATTTCTTATAATTAAATACTTTAAATTAAATCAATTCAATAACATTATTAATTAAATGAATTTAATCAATAACTCAAATAAACATAAATAACATAATATCCTTAATATAAATTAATTAAATTTCTTAAACATTTATTTAACATAATTTATTAACATAATATAACAAACATTATATCATTTAAATTGGATACTTATATTAACTCAATTAATTTTATAAATTTCTTAAATATTTACTTAATATAGTTAATTCACATAATGTAATAAAATCATTTAAATCATATATTCATGTTAACTTAAAGTAATTTTTATAATTTTCTTAAATCTCAGTAAAATTCACACTTAACTAATTAATTTCATACTTTAAATCTTTTAATCATTAAATATATTTTCTTTATCCATATTCATCTTAAAAATATTAAATATCATTACGTTGTCATTTAAATTTAATTTCTTAAATATAAAAAATTCATTAAATATAACTCTTTCAACTTTATTCATTATAAATAACATAATCTTATTTAAAATAATAATCTCTTTAATATAAAATTATTTTTTTAAAATACTTACATATAATTTTTTTGAAAACAAATATTTATATATAATTAAATAATCTCTTTGAACACATTAAAATATGTTTAATCATCATTAAATCATTAAAATTCATAATTATATATATATAAATAAAAAAATATTTTTAAAATTATATTAAAATTCATAATTATATATATAAATAGAAAAAAATATTTTTAAAATTATTCCAATCACGGATTTTTCTAAAACTTGATTGTGGACATTAAAAAACACTCCCCTCCCCAGAAAAACTGATTTTACCTTTACCTCTCCTCTCTTCCTTATCCAACTACTCCTTCTCCTCCCATCTCGGCATTGTCGTCGTCACCGATTATTGGCAATTTCATGTAAGTGAGTCTTCCTAAATATAATTTCTAGTTCTACCACTGTGCCGATCAAAGCTTTATGTTGAGCTGAATTTCAGGGCTGATCGAAAACATTTGCCAATTGCTGGTGAGAAGGAACATGAAGAGGTTTGATGAAACTGAACTTGAGCTGATATCTAACCAGATGACAATCAATATCCAAATGTTAAGTACGCTCATGAAGTATACTCAGTTAGCTGCAATATGAAGGACTGTTTGGTTATCATAATGAAGCATGATGGGAAGAGGTAATGAAACTAGAAGATGGAAAAAAAAAAAAAAGAAAGGAATTTGTGAGATAAAAAGGACCATGGATGGAGTTCCTTTTAGTTAACTTAAAACTTGAGTTGCATCTATATGAGGCTTTCTAAGGCTGTCATAAACTGATTGAGATGCTGAACAACTAACCTAGTAATATTGATACATGGCATCTTACTAATGAGTCTTCTATATCGATGAAGTCCAGAAAGAGGATTTCTCGAGTCTAAAAAGAGAGGAAAAGAGAAGCTTTAACGCATTAGTTTCACGTCACGCATTAGCTTTTTTCGTGTCACGCATTAGTTTCATGAAGGCCTACTCAAACCTCTTAGGGCCTTAAAATATGAAGGCCCACAAACTACTAAAAATACCAGGACCATTCAAAATAAATAAATAAATAAAATCAAGTTAATAGATTGGAGGTACAAACCAAAGATGGCCAGTCAATGGAAGCATGTGCCAGGCTCATTTGTTGTCTTCATTGGAGAATCTCTTAATTTAAGTCATTTCCCTCTTATTTTTCATGGTAATTGTTTAAAACAAGAGGAAAATGGCTTGCATTAGTCTCTCTTAATTCTCTTAAAGTAATTCCAAACTGTAATTTTAGATGGTTTCCTAGAATATACTAAATGAAAACCATGGCTGACAACTTTTGTTAATTCTATTAAATATGCTAGCTAGTTAATGAAGTTATAATTGGGTTGATTATGACCGACACGATTTAGAAGAATCTTTGAGTTTGAAGTTGTAATGATGTGATATTATGCAGGCATAGACAAATATTGCCTAGGGATATATGTATATCATTTAGTTTGGAGGAAAAAAAGAAGAAGAAATTCATAGAAGTAAGCATTTCCGCAGCTTATACACTAGCTTTTCATTTTTTCTTTATTTCTTTTTTTTTTTTCCTTTTGGGAAGTGAAACCTAATTGATATTATGTGTTTTAGTCTTTTTGGGCTGCTCATTAGAGGATGAATTAGCCCTTAGCTTTAGGTCCAACCCAAGCTTTTCGCAAGAGAGATTGCACAAACTACAAGCTGGAAACAGAGAAACCTTTTTTTGCGTTGAGTCCAGCTACTTTGGATCCGGATTGTTATATTATGGATCTTATTCCATACAGTAATATGGATGGTAGATTCATCACATGTTCAATTTTTTTTATTTTGGTACTAGGGCAACTTTTTTTGTTTTTAATATTATTTTATCTTTTTTTAATAAATAAGATTTTATTCCACAAAAATCAATTTGGATATATATAATTTGTTTAATCTAATGAATATTTACTTTATATTATATATAATATCGAAATATCAAATAAAAATTATAAAAAAATAATATAATAATAAGAAAAATATAATTATATTAAAATCTTCAATTAAAATAAAATAATACACTAATTTATAACTAATTATAATATATTTTATATTTTGGTATATAAATTCTATAGTGTTTATCAATTTTAATATTACAAAAAAATTTGACAATATCAAAATATTTAATTACAGTTACATTATTATTTGTCTGCATGTTCATTATTGTTTGCCTGTAAGTTAATTAAAATAAACTTACCTACATGTTCATTACAAATAAACTATAGATTTATTAGTATTTGTCTACAAATTTATTAGAACTGTCATACATATTTATTACAAAAATGAATTATAGTTTCATTATTATTTACCTATATGTCTATTCATGATGAACTTGTGGGCATATACTAATGATTTTAGATTTCATTTATAATGAACTTGTAGGTGAGTTTTAATGAATTTAGAGTTCAATTACAATGAATCTGTAAGCAAATATTAATGAATGTAGAGTTTCTTTATAATGAATTTGTAGTAAGTTTTAATAACTTGTAAATAAATATTAATAAATTTGTAGTGAGTTTTAATGAACTTGTAGATAAATACTAATGAACCTGTAGTGAAATACTAATGCATCTAGAGTTCATTTGTGGCAAACTTGCAGGTAATTCCAAATGAATATATATGTAAATAATAATGAATTTATAGTATGATGAATCTCCACTCTACAAATTGACTATTTTCTTAATTTATGTGAAAATAAAAATAAGTCTATTTTTTCTAAACATATGAAATAATAATAATAATAATAATAATAATAATACTAATAATAATTTTTTGTAGGAATAAAAATTTCATTTATAATAAAAGAAAAAATGAAGATAAAAAAAAAAAAAGAAAGATGTGCACATGTGCGACAAAAAAATAAAACACACAATAATTTGTCCACTAATTAGGCACGCGTTTTTTTTTTCACGCACGTGTGATGGATCTTTGGTCCATATTACTATATGGACAAAATTTGCTCTTTGAATCCCTAAAACATTAAACTCAAATTCAAATGAGTTTAGTTATTTATATTTTCAAATAAATTTGTTGAATTCTAAATGAGTTTAATAAATAAATTCATAAAATTTCAAAAATTTTATGAATTCAAAAATATATAATTATAATATTTTCACTTTTTCTAAAAAAATAAGAATAAACGTATCACCCTCAATGAATAACATGAATGCTTAAAAAAAATACTATAATTAAATCTTGAAAACAAACTTAATCTATTCAATTAAATTTTAATAAAATATAAAATTAAAGTCTCATCTAACTAAAAATTCATTATTTTTCTGTATTTTTCATTCAATTATTTAGAAATAATAACCAATTTATATCAATGTAATAAGTCAAATCCTTACAATTAAATTTATGAATATAAAAAATATAAAATTATAATTTTTCACTTTTTTTAGAAAGTAAACATAATCCTAT
This sequence comes from Omphalea diandra, assembly GCA_949677035.1. Taxonomy (NCBI): domain Eukaryota; kingdom Viridiplantae; phylum Streptophyta; class Magnoliopsida; order Malpighiales; family Euphorbiaceae; genus Omphalea; species Omphalea diandra. Next base: position 55,283 of record CATIWR010305669.1, on the reverse strand, counting down.
CACCTTAAAAAGGTAGTATTGAAATTTAAGATAATATATTATGTAAATATTAAAATATAAATATAGTCCATTCAATTAAATTTTATTAAAATATCATCTCATGAAAAATTTTATTATTTTCTCTTTCTTTTCTCTCTCTTCACTCTTTCTCCTTTCTCCTCTTTGACTTTTCGTTCGACTCTGAAATGAATTAAAATAATAGAATTTAAGTATGAAAAAAATAACAGAGAGTTGTCGAATTAGAGACAATAGTACGTGAAGAGTTTATGATAAAATTCAAAATTAAGTGACGACGTCAATTAATTAATATTGACTATTTATTTATTACAAAAAACTCCACATATATTAATAATTTTTTAAAAAATTTAAGGGATCGAAGTTATAAACCTCTATATATATTTAAATTTTTTAAAAAAATTTTAGAAGTGTAAGAGATATTTTAATAAATATGGAAGGGCCAAGGCTACCCCCTTGTCTTCACCTCTGACTAGAACAAAAAATAAGTCAATAAATGAAAAGCAAAGAAAACAAGAACTTGATGGCCTCAATTAAATTCCAAATAAAACAGCAACACTAAAATTTTTGTTATTAAATGTCCTTGCTCAAATCTTTTAAAAGACAAATTGTAAGTCACGATCATGCCGAAAAATAAAAAATAATATTGAGGGGAGAAAATGGCATTTGAAAGCATGGTTCAATGGTCCCAGCAGTTAATAGTTAATAGCTAATAAAAATATATTGTTTAGTAATACAATTTTTTATTAATTATTGTTAATATGTCATATCATTATTAAGGTATAATTATTTTTAAACGTATTATGTTATTAAGTAATAAATAATATTAATCAAAATTCAATTAAATTATATATACTATAATTTCTTTCTATTTATTAATATAAATATTATAATTAATTTTATATATTTATAATTATTTATAATTTTTTATTATGACTATTTTAAAATATTTTATAATTTTATTAAATAGTTTTATTACATAAAATTAATTTTAAAAAGATAATTTATTTATTAAAAAATTTTAAAAAAATGATTAGACAAAATATATTTTCCAATTTAAATGTTTTGATTACGTTTTCTCTTGGAAAATAATTTATGACGATAATATAAAAAAGAAAATGTAAATAATTTTTAAGGATAACTTTCTTATTTGATATAAAATTATAATAAATTTTGTGAAAAGAATTCTTATTTGGAGTTTTTTCAAACTAGAAATGTTAGAACTTCAAACTACTGTCAGCTTCTTTATTCATTTGACAACCAAATACTTTAGATAGAACTTTTTGAATTGAAGCATTAAAATGCTTCAAAAGTAAAATATATCTATATATATATTGCAAATAGGATAAATTACTTTTGAGTTGAATCAATTTTGTTTCAAGGCAACTCTGATTGTATATTTTTCGAAACAGGTTTAAGTTAGATTAATTCGGATTATAAGTTAATATATCAATATGTTAAAAAGATTTCTAATCTTTTTTGAAATATTTTTGGATTAAATTGATTATTTTTAATTTTAATTTTTAAATAAAAAATAATTTTAATTATTAAAATTTAAAATTTAATAATTTTAAATCGAATCAAATTTAAATCATTTTAGAATAATTCAATTCTCATATTGAATTTGAATTAGAAATTTTTAGCCTGTTTACATGTCCTTAATTTTAATTTAATTTAAGTCAATTTTTTAAATAAATTTATGTGGGATCGAATTAAAAAAACTCACTTCAACAAACACTCATTAGCTAAAATGACTTTTGGAGCTCGGTGTTAATTGGTTACTCGGCAACAAATATGTTGGATTATTTTTGACCAAGTTCGAGTCACCTATAGAATTTAGGTGCAAAAAAGATTTTAAATCATATTTTGAGTTTATCCTTAAAAATAGTCATTTAGATTGGATCATTTATTATTTATTTTTTAAAAAAATATATTTTTAAAATTTTATTTGAATGATTTATTATTTATGTGATATTTTCTCATAAAAATAATAATTTCTTTAAAAATTATTTTTTAATTAGGTAGAATTTACATAACTAAAACTTTCTTAAAGCTTTTATTTTTAAATTAAATATAATTTTTTAAATAAATAATTATACATAATAAAAATAAGCAATTAAATTAAATTCTTATAAAATTAAAAAAAAGAAAATATTTTTTATTCTTAAATAAATTTTAAATATTTTAGATAATTTAAAAATAAGATCATTCATATCGATAAATGAGTCGAGTTAAGATAATTTCAATTCTAGTTGATTTGCAAATTGAGTTAGGGTTGGATAGAATTTTACTTGAAAATTGATAAATTATTTTAATTTTTTTTTTTTGTATCAGAGTCAATTCTTTTCAAGTAAATTTAGATTGAATGAGAAAATTATCACTTCTTATTCTCTCTTTTTTACTTTGTATCGTTATAAGTACACAACCACCAAACGGAGAAAAAAAAAAAAAAAGAAGAGAGAGAGGGGAACAGTTTAATAGATCACTATAAGGTAGCTACGTGGTCCATATTTTTTTCCCGTAGTTTGATAAGTTCATAGTACTAATATAATAATTAGGTCAAAATCAATCATACGTATATATTAAAAAAAGTAAAAAAATAAAATGTATCACCAAAACTTGGCGCATTAAGCCAATCATATGGTTCAAATCATAAAGGTATTTTATTTTCATGAAGCCCTACGACAAGATAAAATAATACCATTATTGATTGGCATAACTGACCTATATATTTTTTTTCTTGATTTTTTCTTTTTTCAGGATTCATCTAATATCTTCGTATGATGAGACTAATTTAGATTTGTGTCAATAAAATCTCAAAGGATAAAAAAGCTCTTCTTATCAAGTTTTAATACATTTTTTAAAATTTTCTAATAAAAAGATAATTGCCTTTTTTTGGACATGAAATAGAGATTTTATTGAAAAAAAAGAAATTTATAGAAATTGCAAAATATAACAATGAGTGTAATCCCAATTAAAAAAGTTAGTTATATAAATACACAAAAAACTCACTTCACACTAACAAGTGGGTACTCTTCATGAATATTTATATGAATAATACTCAATAGATACTTTACTCCTACACTACACTGAAAAAAAAGAGTATCAAATCTCAGACGATACTTCAAAATACTAATTGAGCCAAATTTGGATCTTTTGATTGAAAGGTTTTCTCTTGCCTTGTTAGCTATAGATTTTGAGATTTACAATCTTCTCCTGCATAAAAACAAAATCCAAAGTAAAACTCTAATTTATTCTATGAAAAAAGATTTGAAAATTAAAAAAACTCACTAATGGAGAAGGAAAAAGGGTATAAAATCTAGATCTACAAAAAAAAACTACTAATTTATTGAATAGATCATAAAAAAATGGAAAGAAAGTGGATTTTTGCCGGCCAAAATGGCCAGCGACCCCCTGTTGAAAACTAAAGAAAGATGCGCAGAGAGAGGCTGAGGAGAGAGAAGCTTGAAGACGAGAAGTTTGGTTCAGAATTGCCCTTTTATTCGTTCAACTATTTCCCACTTTTGATAATTAGCACTCATTTCTAGTATGCTAGAATTATGCAAGTACCAAAACATAGAATAAAATAATGATACCAAAAAATGAAGATATTATTCTATAGCTTTTGCTATCACAAAATCAGACAATAAATGTGTGAATAATAATACCTGTTCATATCAAATCATTACGTATAGCATGACAACATAAACTTCCATGGTCAATATATTCTGATATTTATCAACAAAATTTTGTGAGATTTTCAGTACCGATGAATACCAATTAATATAGACTGAAATTATAAACATCAATAATAACAGAAGAACTGCAATCTTTCATTTGTCTCTTAACCAAAAAGTATCCTTCAAAACTCTATAAATCGTCTTTGGGAATCCGAATTTGAAACAAAATAAGCCTTATCCATATATTCTTGTTCAGCAACCCAAATCACGAAAATGGGCTCCGATCATCATAATAACTCTCTTAATAATGTTCCTGAAATAGATTTATCAGACCAGAAGCAAGGTTCTCCACAGTGGGAATCTGCAAGATCCCAACTTTGGAACGCTGTGGAAGAGTATGGCTGCTTTAGGGTCGTGTTCAAGAAAATTCCTGCAGAGCTTCCGAATGCAATTCTTGGCGAGCTGAAAGAGCTTTTCGAGTTGCCTGTTGAAACTAAAATGCTAAACAATGATATTTCTGAGCTAGCATATGGCGGTTATATAGGAAAGTCCCCTTTCGGACCGCTATATGAGAGCATTGGATTTGATGATCCATTCAAGCTGGACAAGATCGAAAAGTTGGTTAATGCCCTTTTGCCTCCTGGAAAGCCTGATTTTTGGTTTGTATACACTTTTTTGTTTTGGTTTTGACTGGATTCTTCGCAATCTCACGGTCATATAAAGTATTACAATATCATGGAGTCAAAGCTTATTGGTTCTTGTTTGTATTTTAATATATTTTTTTACTGCTTATATTAGACCTTGCTCCTTTTTTTTTTCTCCCTCTTTTGCAGCAAAAATGTACATGATTTTGCAAAGCGAATGGAAGAATTGGAAACAATAATAGTGAGAATGGTTATGGAGAGTTTGGGAGTTGAGAAGTATTTGGATGAACACATGAACTCAGTGTTTTATGCTGTTAGGGTTCAGAAATATGAAATACCCGCAACGGCAGAGACTGAAGTTGGATTGAATATTCACAAGGATCAGGATGTAATGACTATTTTGTATCAAAATCAAGTCGATGGATTAGAGGTAGAAACCCGAGATGGGAAGTGGGTTGATGCCAAACCCTCGCCCTACAATTTTATGGTTGTGATTGGAGAATCTCTTCATGTAAGTCCATCGCTTTGTTGTTTATAGTCCAAGCATTAATTCATTACAAGAAGATATAGTTGTTTTAAGGGGCAAAAAACTTATTTTCTTTAAGATAAGTTTTGATTTCTAATTTTGTGAATAGAAAAAATCAATATTAGGAGAGTTTTACTCCTATAAAGGATCACTCTGAGATTGAATTCAAATTAGTTAGAGCCCACAGGCTTCCAAAAGCGGGATAAGTAATTAATTTAGAAGAAGCATTAATTTTATTTATATTACACTAGCAATTTTATTTTTGCAGGCATGGACAAATGGTCGAGCATACTCTCCATATCATAGAGTTACAATGAAAGGCAATAGAGTAAGGTATTCAACAGGATTGTTCACAGCCTTCAAAGAAGGATACATAGTAAAGGCTCCAGAAGAACTAGTGGATGAACAACATCCTCTGCTATATAAGCCTTTTGATCATTTTGAATACATCAAATTGGTCCAAAGAGATGCACCCTCGCAGTACGAGACTACTCTAAAGCCATATATTCCTTTGATTGCCTATTTTGGAACTGATGTTTGATACTCAATTGTGTAATTTTGTCTGTTATATATTTTTATTATATATGTACGTGTGCATGCATGTTATATCATATAACATGTTAGTTGTTGTGTATGGTAAATAATTTAAAAAATTTTATAATATTATTATGTAAAATTTTAAATTATGCTTGTAATCTATTAATTATTTATGATAATTTTATTAAAAATAAATATTATCTAAATTAAATAATTATGCATACTAATAAAATTATTACTTAAATATATAAAATAACATTCATTATATTATCGAAATGCAATACCATATTTGACGCTCTTATTTAGTTGATGAAGATTTAATTTCAGAGAAGTTATCTCCAGAAAAGTTGCATTTTTAGGGAATTTATGAATTTTTGAGTTTGATTAACATTGTTTCTTCAGAAAAGTAGAACTGATTTCTTAGTTGCTTGTGTTTGGCTCACATATCAATTCCTTAGGAAAGATAACGTAAAAATACTGTTATACCCTTATTATTCTGATGATTCATTGCCAATGTTTTTTTAGATATAAATATTAATTATTTTCAAGGATCAATTAAAAAATTATCATAAAAATTTAAAAAACATAAATTATTGATAATATTATTAAGTTCAAAAATCATCAACATCAGAAATTTAAAAATGCTTACGTATTGAATAATAGTCTACAAGTGCTCTCCGTTACCAATGAAAATGATAAATAAAAAGGGATATGGTTTTGGACTTATTTTTCGAAATCATTAAAGCAATGTAATGACAACAGCTTCCAAAAATATTTAATAATATCTACTTCTTTCTTCTCATAATAATAATAATAATAACCTTTAAAGTCATTAATTGTTGAAAAATAAAATACTAGTAAAGTGACGATTATTTTCAATTCAATTTAGGATAAATTAGTTATATTATTTTTTGTTAATTCGAAAATTCAACTGACTGATCTATAACTCGATACATTACTTTCTTGCTATAAGAGAAATTAAATGATAAATAATAAGTGAACTTTCTTTTGACTCTCCACCTCCATCCAACCAAACAAGATGATTTATATCACTTACTTCCTCAGTTAACTTCGTTTGAAACAAATACGACTGACATTCTAGTATTGACCTGATAATTTATGTGGAGTTGAATCTTTGGTTATGTAGCCGATTATAATTAGCTTCATTAAACTGAACAAAAGAACAGTCTGACATGTTACTGTCATCTTTCTCACATGAACTACAGCCAAGTTCCAATCAAAGCTCGCTGCAATGAGCGCAAATGACAAGTTTTTTACATGGTTAATTTATAAAACTGCAAGTGGAATACACAATTGCAGTAGCAGGCAATCACAATTCAGATAGGTAATCTGTAATCAGAGAATTATATTTGTTTTTTAGGCCTTATAGAAAAAGTACTCCAACTTTAATATTTTTTACAATTCTGCAAATTAGCAACCTTAGATTTTGACAATTTATTTTTTAATAATAGAATTTTATTGATGATTCCTATATAACAAATACAACTGACCCATCATAATAGAAAACAAAAGAAAACGAACTACAAACAGCCTATGATAATATGAGGAAGTCTCATATTAACAATACTTTTTTTTTAAGGTTTCATCTGGTATCTTTATACCTGTGAGAATGAGATTAATTCGATAGAACCAATCCAAATAGACATTACTTTATGTAATCTTTACACCATTACTTCATGTAATCTAGTCAACACCATATGTTTGGTGATAGAATCAATCCAAATAGACATTTTAAATGATTCTTTGTTTGATGATAACAAAAATAATTTTTTCAAAAATTTTAAATTTTTTATAGTTCAATGATTGATCAAATATATATAAAAGTGACAAGGACAGCAAAAATGGCAACCCCACTCTACCCTTAAAAAAATTCTGATTATAATGTTGATTAATAAATAATTATTGATGTTATGTTTTACTTTTCCATGACGATTAAAAAATTAAGCTACATATTAAATTAGAATGCTTACCACAATCTTTCTCAATTTTCTTTTAGAGTAGATTAAAGCATTCTATGGCAGAATGATGTCAATTTTTAAATTGGTCTATACTTCAACTAATGAAGTGGGAAGAGTATAGAAATTAATAAAGAAAACAAAAATTTGCATATAAATTATTTTTTAACTCTCATTTTAAAAAAATCATGTATTTCAGAATTTTAATTTTATTAATAAAAATTATTTATTTTAATAATAACATCTTTTTATTTGAAATAAATCTTAAATTGATTAAAACATGAATAAAATTTTTAAATTTTTATCAAATTATTTTTTATAAAATAAAGAATTAAAATTTTTAAATAAAAAATTATTAAAATAAAATTAAAATTTTTAACTTTTTTAAAAACTGAGTTTTCAAACAGATTTAACGAAACAAATTATAGAATAAATGAAACATTATCATTATCACTTTCTGATGTGACATGTGGTCCTTCGTCATCGTCATTTAACTTCCTCTGCGCCCCATGATCGACCTCATCAATTTTATTTTTTTTAATTCTTCAACCAACAGTTGTCGTCGTCATCATCATCATCCATTTGAATGGTAAACATTATTATTTGTATTTTGAGCGTTTGTTGCTTATTATTCAATATTTTAATGAAATGAGAGGTTATCCAATTTTCTTACTTATATTAAATTAGTATTATATTTTTAATTTGTATCAATTTGATAATTCTTCGATTATTTTTATTTTATATCATAATTTTTTTTTTAAAATTTAGTGAATTTTTAATGATTTGACACCAAAAAAAGAATATTCATAAAATATTCTACATATATATGTCTCTAATTCATTGGCTACATCGTCTAATAGATGATGACTGTATGCTGATGTGGATAAACAATAAAGTTCATCTCTACTGGAATTAAAGAATTGATAAAATTACAATTCATCTAACACTAATTAATCAATAACCCTAATAATAAAATTGAGTGATAAAGAAACACACATCAAATTGCAAGAACAAAAAATCTAATTGATACAAACTTTTCTTAAATGAGTGTTTGGGTAATATGAAAACGCAAGAAAATGGAAGATGGAGAAAAAAGATGCAGAGAAAATCTTATCATTGAACGGGAATATACTGATACGAGTTTCATCTAATAGGATATTAGCAGAAGAAATAATCTTGCATTACTGTTATTTCTATGCAACTAAAGAATGAGATTCTCCAGCTCAGCAATGGCATCATCAGTTATTTTGTTAAATGCTTCAATCATATAATCTTTGACCTCCTCTTCGAATTTCTTCAAATCAGTATGCGATGGAGCTATCTTTTAGTCGCAATCTTAACCAAAATTTAGGGGAAAATCAATGTAAATTGAGAATAAATTAAAAGATGAAAAAATTGCAAATGGGACAAATTGATGATGGATTTTTGGTAATCGAACTGATCCAAAAGCACACATCAAATAACCAGAACAAAAGATTTATACATGCTCTGCAATTTAAAAATGAAAAAAAAAATCCAAACATATCCTAAAAGAAAAATTAATTAACCCCAAACCTAGAATTACAAACTATCCAAAATGTATTAAAGAAGAAATTAACAATTTCCAATTCAAAATTCAAAATTTGGCAAGAGGAATTATTAAACCTCGGTAGTGAGGTACTCAAAGATAGCATCGAGATAGACAGAAGTACCAATATTAGAGATTCACGATTTGATCGATCTAAGACTTAAGAATCTTTACATGTTAAGCTAATGAGAAATTGGAAGAAAATGACTAAAAGAGGAGGAAAAACAAAGATGATGTGGCTATGTCCTTGTCCTTCCCCATCTCCTTCGTCTTTTTTTTCTTTTTTGTTTATCCTCTCATTGTTTGTTTTTTGGTCAACTTTCTTTGTCTTGTTCTTTTTTTATGGTTGTGGTGACCAAAGTTATGTAATAGTTGAGATGTCTGATGCAATCCCTTTATCACTGTCCATCGGGAGATAAAATAGAAGAGAAGATGAAGCAGATTTTTAGGGATTAAAAGAGAAGATGAAGCAGATTTTTAGGGATTTTCAGTCAAAATAGAAGACGAAGAAGAAAAGAGGTAAAGTGGGAATTAGGATTTTTTGTTGACATCCACGCTAACTCGCAGTCATCATCTAGTAGATGATGTAGCCGTGGCCAATGAGCTGGAAATTAATGTGTAGAATATTCTATGAATACTTTTTTTCAATGCCAAATCATTAAAAATTCCCAAAATTTAAAGAATAACTGTTATTTGAAATAAAAATAATAGATGAATTATCAAATTGATACAAATTAAAAATATAGTATCAATAGATACAAACAATAAAGATAACCTCCCATGTCATTAACTCTACATACATATGCATATTTTTGTCACTTTTTCCTCCTTCTTTTTTATTTCTTTTTTTCTTTTCATATATCAGATTACGCTATCATTGATTAATAGTTGGTGAACTATTTTCACTTTTTTTCTTTTTCATTTTTTTAAGTAAATTTGGATTTGACTTAATTTTAAAGTCTAAAACTCAAATTTAATTTGTATCTTTTTATTATTTTATTTTTTTATCATGAGAATTATTAACTTATTTTTCATATATCTTTTCAAGGTTTATATGTTGTACTATTTGGAGTTATAAAGTTGTTGCTTCAGACGATGGGTTAACTTTTTTCAAATATTTAAGTCATTGACTTCATTAAAAGATATTCAAGTTAAATTGTGACTGACAATAATTATGGAAGGAGTATCTTTATTAAAGGATAAATTATATTGCTCATTTAATTAGAGAATATTGAATAAGTTTCCATTATTTAAAAAAATTATAAACTTTTGTACTTTTAAATTTATCAATAAATATATACCTTTTATTCATAAATGAAAATTTCATTTTATTCTCAGTTAAAGGGAAAAACTACTCCTATATAGTCTACAATTTGTTTCATATCCAATCAATAAAAAAATGCTATTTATTTTCTTTTTTCTCTTGTTCAGAGGAAAATTTGTTATGACTAAGGTATGCCGGGGAGATACGAATTGGTAAATGCTCATTGATAAATTTTAGTTTAAATTGAGGTGCTTTTTTAAATATGACATCATATTTTGCTCATAATTCAAACCCTGAGGAAAATTTTAATTGAAAAATGATAACCGTGTGTTAGCTTATATGTTATAGATTCTTGAAATATATTATCGATTCAATTAAAATTATTTAATGCTAGTTTTTTCTTGAAACCATGTTTGATGCTAGTTTAAAAATGCAAAATATGCTAACCAAATCGGGCCCTGGAGGAGGAGATTCCTCAGAATAAGTCTTGCAATTACACTGTAGCAATGGCGAGTAAAGCAGCATTTGACTTTTTTTCTTTCTAGTTATAAAATTTATTTAACAATAAATAAATAAATTTTATAAATAAAGTAAAAAATTCCGTATTTAAAAAATAAAGTTAAATATAATTTATTATGATTATTATTATAATTATGATCATGGATCACTAACAATTTTTTTTATAGATATAAAAAGTGAATGAAAAAATATAAAATTAAACTAAACAAATACAAAAGGTGAAGATCCAATTGAACAGATTTTGTATTTGATACATATAATAACAATAACAGCTAAACGCTGCCCTAGGTACGTTCAACTGTTCAACTTATCCTAGGGATATGTATCACTATTCATTCTTTGAATGATCTAGCTAAAACTAGTATTTTCAAAATCAGATCGAAATAGTTAGTCGGATCGGTAAAATTGAAATTAGTCAGTAGTTTGATTCGATTCAATATTAATAACCAATCACCTAAAAAATCAATAAAAATTGGTCAAATCCAAGAAAGTCGCACAAGATTAGAATGAGATAAAACTGGTTTAATTTAAAATTTTGTTGTTTTGTAAAAAATTTTAAAACTTAGGCTATTTTACTTAAAATTTAAATTTTAAAAAATAACTTTTATTAATTTATCATATTACATTTTTTTCTAATTTTTAAATACTTTAAGTATCATTTATATATTTTTTTAAAAATATCATATTAAACTGGATCAATTAAACTAATCGAATCCATCGAATTAGAAATCAATCAACTGATGTTCGGTCCGGTTTTACAAACACGGGCTAAAACTATTCTGGTGACCCTTTTGTCGTTAGGAGCAAAGTGGCGATCTAATTCTATAAAAAAGGCAAGGAAATGTCAACGAGCTAGGTCCCCAAATAAAAGAAAAAAACAATAAGAACTATGAGTCCGAAAACATCTCTTAGTCTTCCTGTCATAGATTTCTCTAAGTTAAACCTCAATCCAAGCAGCCATCCAAAGGAGTGGGATAAAGTAAAATCCCAAGTTCTGAAAGCAACAGAGCAGCATGGTTGCTTCGAGATTGTGTGCAACAAAATTCCTCTGGAGTTTAGAAAGGCAATTCTAAGTGATGTAGAAGACCTTTTTGCACTACCTTTAGAGACCAAAATGGGCAATGTTTCAGAAATACCTAATGGTGGCCATATTGGAAAAACTCCCTTCACTCCACTACATAAGAGTCTTGGAATTATTGATCCTTTTACTTTGGAAAAGATTGAAAGCTTTACAAATGCCCTGTGGCCTGAAGAAAGCCGGATTTCAGGTTCATTATTATGTTTTCGATGTGTTTTATTATAAAGCAGATATTCGACTACTGAACTATTAACTTAATAAACATTTTCTACATATATTAACTAGTTTTGATCTAAATCTTAACGGTGATATATTTTTGGCAGTAAGAATATAGAATCATATCCGAACAAATACTGGAAATAGAGAAAATAATAAGAAGGATGATTGTGGAGAGCTTGAGTATTGACGAGTACTTGGAAGAACACATGAACTCCTCTCGCTCATCTCTTAGAGTCATAAAATATGAAGTTCCCAAAACCAGTGAGACAGAGCTTGGATTAAGTGCTCACATGGATCATGGCATGATTGCTATGTTGAATCAAAAAATCAGGTTGATGGATTAGAGGTAGAGACTAAAACTGGAGAGTGGATCAATGTCAAACTCGAACCTAACAATTTCATAGTCATAATTGGCGAATTATTTGTAGTGAGTTTCTTCTTTCTTCTTCTTCTTTTACTGCCATAGCACAATATGCGCACTAGCGCAATGAATCATGCTTTACTAGACGTTTACAATGATCCATTAATTCTTGCAGGCATGGACAAATGGTCGTATCTATGTTCCATCTCATCGTGTCACGATGAGTGGAAACAAGTTGAGATACTCAGTAGGAAAGTTTACAGCATTTAAACCAGGGTGCATGGTAAAAGCCCCAGAAGAGCTAGTAGATGAAGAACACCCTTTGCTATATAGGCCATTTCATTTCATCGAAGTCCTTCATCGCCACCAGGCTGAAGCACAGAAGAGTTCTGAAAATCCTGAAAAGGCTTTTGACTCTTTAAAGGCTTACTATGGTGTGTGATACAATAGTTAATTGATCACTCAATTAATTACTTGGATGATATTTCTCTCGTACGTCACAAAAGAGAGCAAAATTTGGGTGCTGCCTCTGTATTTGTAATACACAATCATCTCTATGTTTCTAATAAAGTTTTATTAATGTGCAACTTTGAATTCAAAATTTAAGTTGTTTCAATTTTCAATTTCTACCAAATCTTTATTAATTTCTATTAAATCAACTAATTACAAAACAATGTTAAATTGCTTCTGGTTTGAAATTGGCTAGCCACTCAAAAAAATTTTCTTTGAATTCGAAAATTTAATTATTTTATTTGTGTTTTCTTGGTACATCAGAAATATTTAAAATTTTGACCTCTTGATTATAAAATAAATACTCAACCAGCAGGATATAATTCAATAATTTTGTTAGCGGAATAATAATAAGATGTATATTCTATTAAACATGTTTCACCAGTCTACTGAAATCTAGAATTCCATACAAACAAAAGCAAACTAATTAATCATACCACATACTATCATTTCGTCCAAAAGCTAGTAAAAGGGGAACTCGCCGGCAATATTATGGGTAAAGATACTCGTTTAATTGTATGGTTTGTAAAAAGTATTCATAAATAAAAAATAAATTAAAAGACGCTACTTAAGCAGTTTTTTTTTAGTAAAAAAGACAAAACATCGTAGCCATTAACCAACTATATGTATGTTTAAGACTTTTGTCACCTTTCCTCCTAAAAATTAGGTTGAACTGAAATTGAATGTTGGAAGTGAAGATAAGTGGACAAATGTTATAGCTCACAAAGAGATATGAGCTTGGATGGGCTTGGATACTACTGCTAAACAATTAGAAGTAGTTAGTTAACTGGCCTTATTAATAATTTATTTTTCTTTTAGTATAGGATAACACTTTCGTGAGTGGTCTTATTAAAAGTTTAATTTTCTAAGTTTTCTCTAAAAACAACCAAACTTTATTTTATCTTTCACAGTATCAATCAAAGCTCACAAAATAATAAATATCACGTAATTTTGGTCAAAATCATGTTAATATCACTAGTAATCAAAATTTAACCTCTTAACTGGATCCGACATACTGAGATGAACAACACATAAGCAAAAAAAAAAAAAAATCATTCAAATGGTAGGACCCACTTGATTACGCTGGATTATGATTTCTTAAACTAAAATGCCAAAATATAGGCAGGGACATGGATGCACATACTCCCATCTGCAGCCCAAAAAACACAAAAAAAAAAAAAGGTCCCCCTGTGTGTTGTGTAAATGAATCTTAGATTATAGCTTTAGTTTCAATGAAAGAGAATATGCATTCTAAAATTTTCAAAATCGAATGTATTGATGAAGCATCATGGTGTGTAGTGTGCACCGAAGCCAAAGTATATGTACTAGAATATGAGATCTTTTCGTTTGGTCTTTCACCACTTTTGGCTCTTTTCTTGAGCCTTGCAGCTCCATTATGTGTGCTATTGAATTTCAATCAATATGTATCAGTTGATTTCAATGACAAGATTTTGGAAAATTTAAAAAATTTTATAGTTCAATTTCGTTGAGATAGGGTCTGATTTGGTGGCTAGGCAAATCTTTATAGATTCAATATGTAGCAATTGCCCATTTTCTCAAGTGCCTCTAGTCCCAAGTCTTTCTCAACGGGGTTAAAGTGTGTCGTCTTTATTCACCTGCGAAATATTTTAGCCATCCAAGCAAAGGAGTCTTGATGGTTTGGCTAAGAGAACGAAAGGGTTGTGTTATTTAGCTTTCAAGAGGCTGAATGAAAATGGAGAAAAAGAAGAAGTTGAAAGGATACCACGTAACTTTGCTCATTTTGTTTGATTTGTATTTTGTGAAAGTTAATGGTGGATTTTAAGTTGGGGAGGGAAGGGAAAGGGAAGGATATGTGGTGTAATGGTAGAGGAGGAAGAGAGAGGAAGAGGTGAAGTTAACCTTAATAGGTTAATTGAGATTAACTAGGCTTTACCTTGCTGATGTGGCCTTACCTTTTTTAATCTTATTTGTAGGGTCCATTTAAGAGCCCATATTTGACCATTAGTGATATTAACATAAATTTGGTTAAAATTAGGTGATATATGTTATTTTATAAGTTTTGAATGATATTGTAAATATCGAAGAGATTTGGATTTTTAATAGGCCTTTTTCTTTCAATGTAGGATTCTAACACTCTCTTTCAAATGATAATTAATATTGGATATCTAGTTAACGCTACGATTGTTTTTGAAAAAAAAAAAAAAAACACTAAGATTGACTATAAGATATAGGATTTCCTGCATCGAATCAAAGAACCAGATTAGGTCAGACCTGGAACTGAAAAAAACTGCAAATAACTTATATATAATCAATTATTTTCGGTTGAAGTTGAGTATGGAAAACAAAGATTTTCAAATTGGATTGAGAAACTGAACAGATTTTGTATAAGAATCGAAATATTCGATTTTTCAAAAAAATCTCTGAACCGGACCCAGAATAAGTAAATAAGATGGTTCTAGAGATTTTATAATATTTGAACCAAGATTGAACCGAACCATCTCATATTAGAACCGAACCATAAAATCGATATCTGAATCCTCTCATACTAGAATCAAACCATAGAACCGATATATGAACAGTGTGTGTGTATATATATATATATTAATTATTAGTTTTACTAATTAACTCGTAATTAGT
Organism: Omphalea diandra; assembly: GCA_949677035.1. Taxonomy (NCBI): domain Eukaryota; kingdom Viridiplantae; phylum Streptophyta; class Magnoliopsida; order Malpighiales; family Euphorbiaceae; genus Omphalea; species Omphalea diandra. Next base: position 39,768 of record CATIWR010305669.1, on the reverse strand, counting down.
ATATATTACTAATAATTAGACTATTTATTAATTATTAATTAGTAGCAAATATTAAAAAATTGTAGTTTAACATTTAGTGTATAAGTTATTAGTTATAATTTATTAAGTTATCTCTTATTTATTTTAGTCTTGAATGATTAAAAGTGAAAATTTAACATTTATTTATTTTGGTTTATGAAAATGTAAAGTTTAATTTTTAATAAATTGAAAGAATCGAATATCTGAACCAATACCAAACCGTTTTGAAAAAAATGAAAAATCAAACTGAACCATTTTAAATTTATAAAAAATTGAATAAAAAATTTGGGATGATACCAGGTTTTCATTTTTAAAATCTCTAAAATTTTGGTCGAGTCCCGAAGATTTTAAAATTTTTGAATTGGAACGAACCTTTCTCAACCCTATTTTCACTGTCAAACTTAGAGAAGTGTTTGTCATTTATCAAACAATGATATTAAAAATATAATATTTTTGACAAATGATAATACAATATGATTTTCTTTTTTTATATGGCAAGTAATCTAATAATAAGTAATCAATTTTCTTAATTAATTAAAAAAATATAAAAAATTTAACAATATAGAAAGTTTTTCATATAAAAACAATTTAAAAAGTTTAATAATCTAGCTTTTTCTTAACATTGATCCTTTTTAAAATTGTAATAAAAATAAATATTTAACTTTTCTATACAGTAAGGAAGAATTGAAGAAACTAAAAGAGAAAAAAAAAGGCCAATCAAAAAAGTGAAACCATAATATTTCTTATTCTTTATCAAAAAATTTATATTATTATTAAAATTTATTATACTAATTTAATTATAATTTTTTATTTTTAAGTTGTTTATTTACTTGAAATTTAGATAATAATTTTTATATATTTATATATTACAAAATAATAGTAAATTTTAATTAATTTTAATCATTTAACTAACTAATTAATTATTTAATAAAAATACATATTAATTTTTAAAATTTAATTATAAATCATACCATGTAATGTCCAAATTCTCAGTTAATGTATATAATTAATTTTGATTTCAAGTCAGTTTTAGACGAATATTTGTTATTTATCAAATAATTATATTATCAATATAATAATTTTCACAAGTGATAGTATAATATTTTTTCACTTTTTCATATAGAAAACAAAATTTCTCAATTAATCAAAAAAATAGAAAGCTTAACAATATAGAAAGTTCTTGAAATAAAATCAATTTAGAAAATTTAATAATATAGAAAATTTTTCAAATAAAATTGATTTCGAAAGTTTAATAATATAGAAAATTCTTCACATAAAATAATTTAGGAAGTTTAACAGTATAGAAAATTATTCACGTTTATAATAATACTATATAATAAGGAAAAATAAAAGAATTAAAATTATTAAAAATGGTCAATAAAAAAAATGAATTTTTATTTTTTATTAAAAAGTTATATAACTAAAATTTGTTATACTAATTTAATTATAATTATAATTTTTATTATTTTATTCATTTAAAAAGAGCTAATTAAGCAATGTATAATTTTTATTATTTTATTAATTTAAAAAGTGCTAATTAAGCAATAACTTTTTAAAATAATTACATATTATAAAATAATGATAAATTTTAATTATTATTTGTGTATTAACTTGAAACATTCAATTAATTAATTATTTGATATAAATAAATATTAAATTTATTTAAAATATATTATTATTATTATTATTATTAAAATTACACAGTGCAATGAGTGAGTTTACAATAGTAATCGGTATTTAGTTTCTGATATGATAAGAAAATAAAAAAAATGAAAACTAAAAAAAAAAGTAAAATTATGAATGTTTTTATTTTATATCGAAAAACTATATTATTGTTAAAATTTATTTTACTAATTTAATTATATATTTATTGTTATTATCTTATTTAAATTAATAATTTTTACGAAAAATTCCTCATATCATATGAGCTATTTTCAAATGTGTCAAGCTGCTTGCCTGTCGGTATGGGCCCTTTTAAGTTAAGTTTGGATATGTGCAGCCCGAAAGACTTGAAGGAATGCGCAACACGAGAGGTAAAGGTCCACTCAAATTATTGGACGTGGAACCCTTCAAGTTGCTTATAATTTATATGCATGAAACACGATATACTTGAGGAACTGCCAACTGCACATGAATCCTTCAACCAAGAAGACAGGTCTAGTTAATTAGTTAGCCAAACTGACTGATTTGTTGATGCGAAAGCATTCTACAGGAACCAGACTATCTCAATGAACACCACCTGCATAGCAATCTACAACACATATAAGACAATTGAAAAAGATATTCCCAAACTAATTAAAAGCTATTGTAATTTGATGGTATTGCTATATATATTTGAACAGTTTTGCGGTCCTTCTTCCTTTATCATCATAAATTGATGATTCAGTCTCCATCGTATGCAGGTACATATATTATTATTTTTGGGTTTTCATATAACACTTTAATTAATTCTTTGAGCTTTGCACCAATGTTACTATCAATCTGCATTAATAATATATTTTTTCGGCGAATCAATCTGCATTAACAATAAATTTAAACGTAATGGTCCTAAAGGAAAGTTTCCCTCTCTCTCGAGAGAGTTTTACTATCAATTAAGGTATTGTTCTGGTGGTCTAGTATGGGGATTTTTTTTGCTACACATTAAGCCTAGGAGAGTTTAGGTACCAGCCTACCACCTACCAATGTGTGATTAACCTGAATTCTGGACTTTGACCAATGGTTAGGCTGCCAGTGGGTTTGAGGTTTTTTTTTTTTTTTTTAACTAAGAGTCAAAATTAATTTTGATTGCAAATTTAATTTTAAATAAATAATTACTATTTGTCGGTTAACTATTTATTTCATATCAAAATTTGGTATTTGTCAAACTAACAATTTGATATATAAACAATTATAATTTCTATATAAAACATTCTAATTAAAATAACTATAAATCAAAATTAAAAAAATTATTAAAAGAAACAAAATAAACAATAAAAAATATGAAACTAAATTATTAACTAGTTCATTTATTAGGCTTTGGCTTGAAAGAATTAGGCTTTGTGGTACTTGTCAAACGAGCACTCGTAAGTCCGTAACAAAATTCTGATCATAACAGGAAGTAGTCCTTTTTTTTTTTTTTTTCTTTGGTAAACAGAAAGGCACAAGCCCTGTGATAAAAATCAAGAAAAACGAAGTACAAAGAAGAGCCTTGATGCACATACAAAGCCAAGGAGTCTGCTAGAAGTAGTTGCGAGATGCCACTAAGGCAAGCAGATTAAGCTCCAACATAAGACAGTGGGAAGCCAGCCAATGAGCACACATGAGTTTTAATTTCACAAATTCTTCAATCATAAATGATATGGTTCATAAAACAGAGACTAGTCACATAAAGCCACGTGTAGAGTAAAGCTAACTCAAATAACTACGTTATGGCTTTGTTTATGTTGGCATATATAACTTATTGTGTTGTGTGTTGTGCACCGTTTCATTAAAGTCATTGTTTGTTTTCTCATAGCTTGTAGCTTTGTAAAGACGATCATTAGAGAAATATAATCACTCTACTTCTTCATTACAGTTTTGATTCTAGAGTTTTCTGTAAATGTTTCTTCGTTAAGCTCAATACTGAAATTTGAACAGTTTGTTAGTCCATCTACGCGAAGTGAACCAACTCAAGAGCAAGATGATTCTCTTAATTATCCAAACGGACACTGATTTGTTGATGCAGGAGCCGGGCTATAAATAACACTACCTCCATAGCAATGTACAATGGCAGACGCAGGATTTACATTGAGTGGGGGCTGATAATAAATTAAATAATATTTATTTTAATATTAAAATATGTGAAAATAAAAAACTATAATAATTTAGATAAAATTATATTTTATTACAATAACCCTTTTTGAGGTGCCATATTTTGAAATTTTTGAATGATATCTTCAACATCAATGGAATTTAGTATGTTTTTCTCAATATATATGACAAAAAAAACTTCAACGTCAATGGAATTTAATATGTTTTTCTCAATATATGTGACCAAAAAATTATTCATCAATTCATCTCCAAGTCGATTGCATAATGGATTCTTGACAATTTTATTAAATTTTTAGGGCAAGTGAAAAAAGAGCAAATTAAATTTGGGAAAGTGAAAACAATAATATTTAAAAAAAGAGTTTTTTTTTTTACTTTTAATAATATATTAATTATTAAATCAAACTTGTAAGTGAGAATATAAAGAATAAATAATTAAATATTAATAATTTTATAAAATAAATACGTAAAATTTTAATGGATCTTTTGGCCTATAGTTAGAAGCCCACATGAAAGTAAATACATAGGATATATAATTTGATTTAATCTAAATTAGACATATTAAGCATATTATATGTAAGAAATTTTTTGAAAATTTGAAGCTTCTACTCGTCCTAACGTGTGTCTGCCCCTGGGAATGTACAATGCATATATGACAACTGAAATATATATTCCTAAAACTAATTATAAGCCATTATAATTTGATGGCATATTATTTTATAAATTTGAACAGTTTTTGTGGTCCATCCTTCCTTCGTCATCATGATGATTCATTCTCTATCATATAAACATATATTTTGGGCTTTCAAAAAACATTTTTTATTATAATTCTTTGAGCTTTGCACCAATGTTGCTGTCAATCTGCATTAATAATATTTTTCGGGCTAATCAGTCAGCATTAATAATTAATTTAAATGTAATGGACCCAAAGAATATAGACTATATCAGCCGGATATCTATCCTGCTAAATATATTAATTCGAAAAACATTAAAATACAAACTTTAATGGTCAATTCAGTCACTATAGAATAAATAAATATATGATACAAAATTAATCATCGATAATGGCCAATTCAAAAAGGGAAGCCAATTTATATTACGTAATTCTGAAGTTGATAAATCATTGTATCCTCTTAGGTCCATTATTTAGATGTAACTAAAGGCTTTTGATAGCAACATGTTTTACAGATTATTAATCCGACTTTGAACTTTTTGTATGTAATCCTTTTTGTTTCCAAGCATAAGAAACATTTCGTTTCTCGATCAAAGCATCATTTTTAAAATTGGATGGGGATTGAACCATAGTTTTTTTTTTTTTTTTTTTTTTTTGAGACAATATTGAACAGTAGTTGATTGATTTTTAATTTAGTTGATTTTATCAATTTAATTTATTGTGTTCAATAGATCATTTTATAATATTTAAAAATTAACAAATAATATAATATTTAAAGTACTGAAAATTATTTTTAACATCTAAATTTTAAGTAAAATATAATAAGTTTTAAAAATTTTTAATTTTTGTAAAATGATTAATAATAGATTGAACCGGTTTGATTTGATTATTCATTTTGATCAATTTTAATCAGTTTTTAATTGATCAATTTTTAACTTATAATCAAACCAAATTATTAGTTAATTTTCAATTTTATCAGTATGACCAATCAGTTTGATTCAATTCTCAAATCAGTAAATATTATTAATCTTACTAGTGGCAAATAGATTGATTGAGCAGAATCTGTTTAGAGTTTAATTTATTTTGAATTTTGTTTCAAATTCAATTTGGTAATTTTAGATTATAAACAGATTGAATAGAAATTAAATTTTTTATTATTTTAATGAAATTAAGTTACTCATAAATTTTAAATTGTTTAACATAAATATTTTTATATTTTTAAATTTTTAATAATTTTAAATGGACTAATTGTTTATAAGTTAAAGCAGGTTATAGGATCCAACTGAACTATGATACAAATCACTTTTTTCAGTCAGAACTATATATATATATAGGGATCGAATGCCATTCACCGTTGTCTAATCATCATTTCCGGGCAATCGTTAAAGCCCCAAAAAGGATTTGAATCCTGATAAGAAACAAATTCTCTTATAAACAAAATAATAACATAACTTTTTTTTGAAAAAAAAAAAATTACTCAACAAAAATGAGACGCAAATTACAAGCAATGGGGTAGACAGATACAATTTCAAGTTGTGCCCAAGTAACGGACTTACATTTTGAAGTTCTACCCAAACCCAACCCCAATCCAAGTATTTGGACCTATGCATTTGTCCTAGTTCAACCACTTTAGCAAAAATAAATAATTATAATGATTTCATTAATTAGACAAGTTGAGTTCAATCGACCACAAATTTAATAGAAAACATTAAAAGAACAATATCAATGATTCATTGTTTCACTAATGCCGAAATCATTTTAAGGATAGTGAGCTTGCAAGTTAGAATCTAATAGGAGCTAAATTAATTTTTTTAAAAATAAGCCTTTTAGATTGTCCATCGAACAATATAAAGAATGGAAATGACAAATAGAATGTATTAGGTTGGTTTAGATTGAATAATTTGGAGTCAGGCCAATCTTGAGTTAAATTTTTTCAGTTGGATTTGGATTATTAGGTCACTTTATGTTATGAGGAAAGCTGAGTCACTTTGAGTTGTAAATTGGGTCATTAATTTAAGATACAACAAATTTAAAGTCTTTTTTTTTTTTAAGCCGTATCACTCTTAGTTTTAAATTTTAAATAAAATATTATTTTAATTCTTAAATAAATTTTAATTATTTGATAATTTAAATCAAATCGATCTTTAGGCTGAATCGAGGCCGAATCAATTCAAATCGAACTATAAATTGGATCAAATTAAATTAAGATTAAGTCAGATCAAAGTATTTTCATTTTCTTTCAATTTCAAATCAAATTAGATAAAATTATTTTGGATAGATTTAGGTTAATCAAGAAATTATCACGTCTAATAAATAGCCTAGCTTGGACATCAGGAACACTAAAAGCAAAGCTACTTTTTCTTCTTCCAGTTTCATCTTCATCATCCCCTCTGGAAACAAAAAAGAAAATACATATGGGTTCTGAAACTCCTCTTAAGCTTCCAGTTATAGACTTTTCAAAGGAAGACTTAAAGCCAGGTACTGCAGAATGGGAGTTGGTGAAATCCCAAGTTCGAAAAGCACTGGAAGAGTATGGTTGCTTTGAGGCATTTTTCAACAAAGTAGCTTCACAACTTAGGAAGGACATGGTTGGCGCCATAGAAGAGCTATTTGAATTACCATTGCATACCAAATTGAAAAACGTTTCCAAAAAACCCTTTCATGGGTATGTTGGACAGTACCCTCAGGCTCCATTATTTGAGAGTATGGGCATTGATGATGCCAATGTAGCTGAAAATGTGGAGAGCTTGACAAGTGCCCTGTGGCCTCAAGGAAATCCATCTTTTAGGTTTAAATTATTTACTCTCGTTCTCATTTTCTTTTATTTTCTCTATTTCTTCTTTTTTAATTCTTCAGTCTAATAGTTGAGATTATCCGCATGTCTTAAAAAATCCTACAAAGTTCATAACTAATTTGAGTCATTATCTCATTTCTGTAATTTTATGAACTATACATATTGCCAGAAAAAATATATATATGTGTAACTTATTGCTTATCTGCATGCTGATTTTATTGTTGATAATGAACTCTTTTTTGCAGCAAAACTGTACTATCATTCGCAGAGCAAGTATCGGAATTAGATCAAATAGTTAGAAGGATGATTGTTGAGAGCCTAGATCTTGAGAAGTACATGGATGAACACATGAACTCTTCAAACTACCTTCTTAGAGTCATGAAATATAAGGGCCCCCAAACAAGCGAAACGAAGCTTGGACTACATCCTCATACTGACAAAAATATTGTCACCATTTTGTACCAAAATCAGATTGATGGGTTAGAGGTAAAAACGAAAGATGGTGAATGGATCAATGTGAAACTGTCACCGGATTCTTTTGTCGTCATGATTGGAGATTCTTTCCTGGTAAGTTCTTTCATTAATAGTGGAGTATATGCTGGTGTAAAAAATTGGAGCTGAAACCAGTTTATATATGATAATGATATGATTTATGCAGGCTTGGGTAAATGGTCGATTGTATTCTCCCTACCACCGAGTTATGATGAGTGGAAATGAAGCTAGATATTCTGCTGGATTGTTTTCCATCCCGAAAGCCAGCTACATAATACAAGCTCCAGAGGAGCTAATTGATGAAGAACATCCCTTGCTCTTTAAGCCCTTCGATCATGTGGAGTTCCTTGGGTTCTATTACACAGAAGCCGGTCAGAGAGCTGAATCTGCTCTGAAGGCTTATTGTGGTGTGTAACATATGAAATTATGACCAATGCTGGAGTATTTTAGCCTTTCCCATATGTGTCTAATAATGGAAAGTCGTACAAAATAGTACGAGGACGTGTTCCAATATCATGTGTACTTCTTTTCAAGTTGTGTCTTAATCGGTGTGTAGCTAGACGAATCGGATGGAACCATCGATGATTGATTACATGTTTGCGATTAATAGAGCAAGCTTAATGAGAGAAATATATGGTTTGCTAGCTGGTAAAATCTATGTCATTGAAATGAGAAATGAGAAATGAAATATATGGTATATTTGATTACATTAAAAATGAAAAATAGAATTCTATTCTAAAATAAGTATTTTAGAATTTCAATATTTTTAGTTAGTATATCATATTATAGGAAGAATAGTGAAACATTTTAAGTTTTTGGAACTCATTCTTGAATTTTTTTTTTTAACCTAAATTAAGGTACAAAACATGAAAATAAAAATGAAATTCTATTCTATTTTCATTTTTGATGTATCAAATATGCACTAATAAAAGATGATCCTCTTTTGAAATCTAAAACAGACAAAGGATATAGAGCAAAATTGACAGTAATTTATAATTGTGATCATCAAATTATAGCTTAAATCTTATGATGGTCATACTATTATGAAATCTACTAAACTATTATAAGTATTTTAGATGGCTTTTCGGCACATAAAAATCTAATTGGCCCCTTAAAATTTTTTTAAAAAGTACATATCAATCTAAATTAATGTTTTGACTAATTAGACCATATACTAGGATTTAAAGGTTATCCAAATAATAAAAAATTGAATTTTTTTTATTACAAATCAATAAATTTATGTACAAATTAAAAATAAAATTTTCTCAAATAGATAAATATTATTGCAAATATTAGTAATGCATATTAGGATTTAGTTTCTTATATTTTTCAACTTGAGATTTAGTAATTTATTTATGAAATAATTAAATTATTATGGAATTAGTTTTCTTAAAAAATTTAACTTTATATCAATTAATTTTTAAAGTAGTTTATTAATATACTTCTCTACAAATGAAATTATATATTATTTTTGTATTTCACTCACACTTTTTTGAAAGATAAACCTTTCTTGTAGATCTAATGTATTTAAATAATTAATATCTCTAAACACTAATACTAAAAATCGAATCAAAATTCAAAAAAATTCATGAAAAAAATATTCTTGATATAATTTATTGTATGTTTATAGATATTAGATAATATGTATTCCATGTTTGACATATAAAATTAGAAATAATTTTATTTAAACAAGAAAAATAATGAAGTTCCCTCTTTTCAAAAAAAATTTCTGAAAAAAATGAAAATACAAGTGTTAAGTAAAAACAAAAATGAAACTTGAGAAAACTGAATAAGAAAAATTTTGAGATGATAATAAGAATCAAAATACAATTATTAGAGAAGATGGGTTATTTTTAGTACCAAAAATGACATTATTGTTACTTTTTTGATATTTTTATATTCTTTTAATAAATTTATATATTTAAATATAAAATTTATTCATTATTTTTTAGAATTAAATAGACTTTAAATAATAGTATAAGGGATAAGTTAATCAAAAAATTAATTTGAACTGATATGCATGTTAAAAAAAAATTCAGAGATGCAATTGAACTTTTATCTACTGAAAAATTCATTAAAAATTTTTTGAAATACTTATATTAGTTTAGTGATTTTTATGATGGAAAAATAGTTATATGACAATTATAAACTTTAGACTATAATTTAATGATAACAGGTATAAATTATCTACAAATTTAAAATTATTTGTGCAAATGAAGTGGCAACAAATAAATAAAATAAAATAAAAATAAATATTTATATGATTCAATATTAGTTTTGTTCATGGAAAAAGAAAAGTTAAATTTAATAATAAATTAAAGAATATAAAATATGATAAAATTAAACTCAAAACCCCTACACTAAAATTCGTTGAATATGCATTATCTTCACAAAATTACGTGACAAATTATTTTTTAAAAAAAAGAATTCAAAATTTAACCATAACCTAACCGAGAGCATCAATGTGAAAACTACTATTTTGAACTACTCACTCTCATCACTCGCTAAACAATAAAGAGTACGCATATAAATAGAGAAAAGTTTACTCAAGTTGGTGTGTTAAAACAATTATATTTTGAAAATCAATGAATTAGTTAAATCAGTAAAATTAGAAATTACATTATTAATCTGCTTGATTAGTTTTATATTAATTTTTAAAATATTTTTTATTTTTTAATATTTTAAATTAATAAAATAATATTTCTTAAATTTTCTTTATTTTAAATTAATTAAATAAAATTAATCAAATTAATAGCTTCAAAAATCAATCTTAAATTAACTGGCATACCTAATTTTAAAAATATTGAAAACAATCAAATCCATCAAGAATTTGACTTGAATAGTCAAAGGCTTAAAGCAAATCTAATTGGCCAATACAAGAAGTGACGAAGCTGAATTTTTCACCAATGGGTAGGAATAGACACTATTCGATGGAATTGAAAATTTGATTGAATTGAATCGAATAGATACTATTTAGTTGAAAAATTAATTAAATCAAATTGATTCAATTAGTTTGATTCGTTTTCTTTTTTAAATTTTGATTAATTTGGATTGATTTAATTTTTAGATAAAAATATTTTAGTTGAATCAAACTAAATTGAATTTATTTAAAATTAAATCAAACTATATTAAACATATATTAAATTAGACCATAATGAGTAAAACATATTTAAAATTTATTATTTATATTAAAAATATATAAAAATTGATTAAAAATCTATTATTTATATTAAATATATTTTAAATATATTATAAGAATTATTATTTATATTAAAAATATTTTAAAATTAAATTAAATCAAACCTTAAATAAACCCAATCTCATCAGTTCGATTTGATTGAATTTGTAAATTTATTCAGTTTATTTCAATTTTTATTTTTTAAAATTTAATTTTTCAGTTAATATTAATTCAATTTGATTCAGTTTGATTTGAATCAAATGTCCACTCCTACCCATAAACTTTAAAAATATAATTAAGTCTAGTATATATAACACACTAATATAACAAATCTCCATCTTGATTTAAATTTCATAAACTTAATGAATTTCATCCTGTCTTCATTATTAATTCTAAAAACATAACTCAAATGTGATGAATACCAATTAAGTCCAAGCATTACTTTTTTTTAAACAAAAAGAGTATTTCATTAATAAAAATTAATAAGTACAATTTGTAATAGACAAGTAAATTTGATTGCATTTAAAAAATACATACAAATTTTGTTATAAAAATGAGATTTTCCTCTAAATTTCATTGATCGTATTAACAGAACGATTGTATACAATCATTTGGCTACATTTGGCGTATCGACAAGAAACACATTCCACTCGATGATGATACTGAATCACAAATCAACTTCATTTTCATTTGATAAGTCCTTAAACGAGTCTATTTTTTGAATATTAAACTCAAATTTCTCTTAAATCTCATGACGGAATACAAAAAAACTCTCATAAAGGAAGATAAACAAGCTCCCATAAAAGAAGACAAAACGAAAAATACATAATATTTCAACAACAAAATTAACTAACTAAGAAAAATAATTTAACATAAGATTCTAAATAGAATTTCAATCAAATAAATTCATTTTCATTATTAAAAGACCTTTTTTTTTTTTTATCTTTGGATATTAAAACCTTAGCAGTTATGAGATCTTTGTTTATATATCTTTGATTTATCATATATTTTCTCAAATTCACTGCTAAAAATACATAAAAAAAATTTTACTATTAAAATCCGTAAACTTTGACTAACTCATACAAATAAGATGAAAATATAATTTAATTATTTATTATGATTGAAAAAACTGCGAGAGAAAAAAGAAAGAAAGAGGAGATAGTGAAAAGATGAAGTTATTACTGTGGACGGCAAAAAAAACCATCAACAATAACTAAAGAAAAAATCAAAGAGAAGTCCAAACATTACTTAGAGTAGAAAGCCAAAAAATGAAATATCAATGGTAAAGAAAAGTTATCGATGATAGCTAAAGAAAAAATCAAAGAGAAGTCCGAGCATTGTTTAAATTTACTTATTGTAAGAGGTTTAGTTATTATATCAATCAAATTATTACAATATCAATTTTTTTTAACAAAATACTATCTTGAAAAGTAATATCATAGATGGAATAACATTTCACATCAACGTATCTCATACTCTCTAAAAATAATTGATTTTTTGTTTAGTAAATAGCATTTTGACTATCTCAATAGATGATATTTATCAGTAGATAAAAATTAAGTTTACCAAATAAATCTCTCAATTAATAATTTCTTTTATATCCTTAGCAACTATCATATACTCTTTTTCTATAGTGAATAATATAACTGTAAACTATAAAGTAGTTTTGCAACAAATAGGACGCTCGAAATAGTAGTTACACAATTAATAATGGACCTCTTATTTCTCTCTCAATTAAAAAAAAAAAAAATCTCCTATTTTCAAGATCACCTATATAATTTGAATCAGTAATTAAGCACATTATCTTTGCTCGTTCCAAACTCTAAATAAAAATGAATAGTACCCTGTAAATATCTGAAAAACCATGTGACTATCTGCTAGTGCTCGCTACCAGTATTATACATGCATTTACTAATAACACTAACTGCATGTGAAATGTCTGGACGCGCACAAACCATGACATATGTGGCATGTACTCAATATCGCTTCTTTTTTTTTTTTCCCTGTGATGATATCGCAACAGACAATCTAAAATAAGCAGCAACTGGATTATTTATAGGTTTAGCATTTTTCATGTCAAAATGCTTTAATATTTTCTTAATAAAGCTCGCTTGATAGATTATTACTTACTAAAATTAAAAACATAAACCCAGAAACAACACACGCACATCATTCTTCAATGAACACTTTATATATATATATATATATATATATATATATATATAATCAGAAATTTGAACTATAATTTTTATTTCATCAACTTTATAAGACCTCCCCTACATTGAACATATGCATCAATAATTCTAACTCTAATCTTTCTATTAAGGTGATCCACTTTTTACGCATTCAATCTTTAATTAAAAAAATTTAGTCTGCTTACGTCTAATTGCATTTTTTTTCTTTTACTCGAAGCTTATTATAGCAATTGTAGATGAGGTTTTTCTTCATTATTCTTATTATCTTATATTCCTATGTAATAAAAAGAATTAATTATAAAAGACAAGAAAATGGAGAAATAAAAGTGGGAAAAGAATGGGAACAAAAATAATAGATAAGTGGGCAATACCTTCTGTCTCAATTTAGATTTTGGTGTGTGTGTGTTTCGATTTAAGTTTGTGTTTTGTTTGTTTAAAAAACTGGATTAGAATGATTAAATTAAAAATTAGACTATTAATTGATTTAATTAATTTTATACACAATTTTAATATTATTTTTTTATTTTTAATCATTATAAATGTATTTTTTACATTTTAATATTTTTAATTTTATAAATATATTTTAGTGATATTTTTTAAATTAACTGACTGTTTATTGATTTTAAAAACATTTCAAACAAATAAAATAGTAGGATCGTTCAAATTTGGGCTAATAGTTCAAATAAAGAAAGATCCTAAGCTCACGGCTCATTCTTTGATCCACTTTAGAGAAATTTGGGCTAGTACGAATGCAAATCGCAAATCCTTTCACTCTTTCTTTCTCTTCTAATGCATGAACTTTTAAAGGTATAAAATTTCAGGTCAAGTCTGTTGCCCCTACCTCATCTCTAAAAGCTAATTTCTAATATACCAAAAAAAAAAAAAATTGCACAATCCAAATATTTTATGTTCAATAATGTAAGTTTTAAAGGTATAAAATTTAAGGTCAAGTGTGTTGTCCCTACCTCATCTCTAAAAGCTAATTTCCAATATACCATAAAAAATTGCACAATCCAAATATTTTATGTTCAATAATATTAGCAACCTTAGCTTCAAACCCCTATACAGCTCACGTCTCAATGATGCATGTCATCATCGTTAGAGATAAGCACAAATTCTGGAAATATTAAATTGTATCAATTAACTATAATAAAAGATATCTAAAATTAAAAATAATAAAAAAATATTTTAAAAATAACTGAATCAATCTAAACTAGAATAATAATTTAGAATGATACATGTTATTAATATTTATCTAATCGAAATAATCGAATCGATTTGAATTGCTATTCATAGTTGATGTGTGCATCTATATATACATATATGTGTGTGTGTAAATTTAATTTGTTAGAAAAGGATCTGAAATATTTGAATTGATCTGACTTATTCATTAGTCTAGAATATTCAAATTGAACTGAAACGAAAATCAATTTAATTTGTGACGGATATTTTCTCATTTTGGGATGGGATTGGTTCTTTCATTTTTAAATATTTGTTTTTAGGTCCAGTTTTGGATAATTTCAAATAACTAGTCCAACATTATATCCGATCAGACACACATGTATATATGATAAAAAATCGAATATTTAAAAAATAAAATAACTTATCCTAGATCAAAATGCAAAAATATTCGTCTTGGATTGAACCAATTTTTTATTTGATTCGATTCAGATATTTGAGACAAATGGATCAATTCAGTTAATTCGACTATGCAGATATTTCAAATCCTTTCTCAAAAAAAAATTAAATTTACAAATATATATATATATATATATCAGTTTCAGTGATTTCTGTTTTTAGATTAGATATTTTATATTGGTGTATAGATTATTAATTCATTGTTGTAGTACTGATTTTGCTCTTGTCGGGATGTAACTGAGCCAAAGGTGCTGCTTCCTAGAAGGCTCTGAAGAATATGAAGGGCCACCAAGCAAATCCTAATCCATATATTTCAGGCACAAATTGGTCTAGATTTACCAGTTCATGCACACATTACTCATCTTAAAATTTCCCACCTGGATCTCTAGTAAATTCGGCAAAAGAAACAGATAAATGTGTGTGTTTAGGCGTTCAAATGGGAATTGCCTTCCAAGCTACATTACTCTAGGGTTATATATCCAATGGCAAAGGCATGTCATGAATATTGTCTCTTAAAGTTATAATTCTCTTGATGGGCTGAGTCCGAGATTTTTTTTGGTTGATTATGCTTCAAACTCCTAACCTTATACTTCACAATTTTCATCCCTCTAGAGATAAATTAAATACCAATGAGCTTGCTCATTGATGAGCTGATTAGAGACAATTAGATATTTACAACGCATAAATATTTTAACTTTGAGAATATGTCTATATCACATCGTATTTAACACTTATTTAATATACCACTTAAACATGCATATCATATCTGAAATTTTAAAATTATTATCCATATCGAATTTTATCCATGTCATCATCAACCTTTTGAGAAAACAAAAAGAAACTAGTTTGATGGAATGTCATTTATGGACTATTTCAGCTTTGCAATGTATATTACTTGTGTTTGGTGCGATGCATATACAGCAGCAAAACCAACAGTTCAATTCCATAATTCCATTTGCCATATAATTGCTATTATATAAGATATAACAAAATTAAAGTGGAAATCCAAGTTGATGGTGATTAATTAATTCACTATCTACAAACTAATTATGGATTTTTCTTTCTTAGCAACAGACACCCTTATCTTGGTCGCCCTCCAGCAAGAAAAAAAAAAGCCTTAATTTGCTTCTGTTATAGCCAAATAGTCTATCTAGAGCCTTAGATTTTGTAATGGCAAAGGGGAATCAGCTTTGCCCATTTCCCTTTTTGGGTTGTCGGTTGTTCTTGTAGCACCATTCAAAAGGACTAAAATAAATCCTTATTTGGCTACTATTCTTATACCAGTCTAGAACCAGCAAAACAGACAATAATGAATCTTATCTTAATAGGTTTTACCTTGAACTTTCTTCATTTGCATGTAATCTTTTTGTCCTGTCCCCCTTTTTCCCCCTTTGTCTATCCCTAAAATTTATGGGTCATATATATATATATATATAGTCCCCTTCTTTCTTTCTTTCATTTTTTTTAACATTTTTACTTTTTTAGCTTTACAAACCATAATGACTACTGTTGGCTTCACCTAATCATAATCATTGTATTTCATCACAAAGATTTGGTGAAATCTTAATAGTTAAGTGAAATGGATCTGTCCTTTAAAGGCAGCTATTTTTCCAAAAAATAATGATAGATTGAAAATACATAAATGTCCAATTGTAGCGTACCTTAACTGTATGACTTAATTGTCCGATATAGAGATAAAGAAAGGCTACAAGTTGTCTGTAATGGCAACTGATTTTTATGCTAATCCCACCAATGAGAGTACGGAGATATAAATGTGGCATGAACCTTTATTTTTTTGTCTCCTGATTATTATTGATTCAGGGAGCTTAGGAGATGAGTGATATCTTCAATCAATCGAATCTTCCCACGAATTGGATCAACAAAGGCTAAAATCTGAAAACAAATACATATGCAACTGAAGATATTTTGTTTTGGCATACATGCTGATCTAGTTATTCACAGTCGAAAAGCCATTAACTGATTTCATGGATTTAAATCGTGGTTGCAGTCGTGTGTAATCGTAATGAGACTGTTGCGGCTGTAGCGTAATGGTTACAATAAATCATTACATAATTTTTATGAGTCAAAACTTCAAAAAAAAATTCATAAATTACTAAAATTATGATTTATAATTAATAATTATACATTTTTCTCTTAATTTTTTTGAATTTTTAAAATTAATTTATAAAAAAATTTTAAAAGATAAATTGGTTGAGTTTTAATTGACACAAATAAAATAAAAGAGAAAAAAATAAAAAAGAGAAGAAAAATAATGAAAAAAAAATCTATCTTGTTGTGTAACGGTCATTGTCATTATACAACAGCCGTTATTTAACTCTTGTTATATAATTCCTGTTATATAACAGCTGTTATTTAACTCCAAGACTGAATCTAACACTTTTTTAAAATAAAGTAATTCTGCAATACATTCGCAAATCGCCAACCAACCCACACAAGAATTTGTGATTTAGTCATAGTTGAAAATGATAACTTGATTTAATGTGAGAAATCCCATCTCACGTGAATACTTGACTAGTTGTGTTCGATCCCCTTAAAAGTGGTATCTGACACACTTAAAACAACCTAAAGAAAAGGGTCTCCATTTCTAAAATTGCTTTTGCTTTTTATTACAACTTGGGCTACTCTTTAAAGTGATTTATGAGATGTAAAAGCCGAATCTAATTAGCAAGCTAAAAACTATAATGACATAATGACGATATTCGCATCTCATTACAGATCTTATAAAACATCTCACAACCTTATCATAATCTGCGAAGTGATTGAGTTGATTCCGATATTCCTTGCAAAACAGCAAAGCATGATTCTGAAATCTGATTGGCACACACAATAAGAGAACAATAAAAAAATACTTTAAAAAATAAGAGAATTATTGTGTTGATAATTATTTAATTAGCGTACTATAATCATTATCAAAAAAAAATGCCAGAGCCAGTTGGTTTTAGCAGATTTTGGAACTTGGCATAAGATCTGTCTTATGCTCAAACATGGGAATTAGTTGTTTTCACTAGTGATATTCTGAACGATTCGGAGATAATACTCAATTTTTGATACAATTGTACCAACTGTGAAATTATCAATTCAAACTGTAATTTCATAGATTAATTTTTTTTCAGTGTACAATTATTAAATACTCCTATAGAAGTCTGCATGATTAATGTTAATTGAGAACTTTTGAAAAAGAGTGAAATCTCTTTGATAAATTATCATAAACCATTCAAATACATATGAAAAGGCATAAAACTTGAGCCACCCAAGTACAGCTGTGTATACATAAAATCTAGGTAATATGTCTAGGAGAAAAATAATTAATATATATGTGGACGGTATCACTGAAGCAGATGAATGAAATTCTGTCATATAGACAAGCTTTTTAATAATGTGGCGGAGGACCTTTTTATCCATACCCACTTTTTCTTGTCATTCCTTGTCTAGGATTTCTTCACCAATTCCATTATTCACTTGTAGCAATTGAAATCAGAAAATCTATAGTGAATCTTAGATGTCTTTTTTTCAAAAATAATTATGATGTATGATATATAGTGAATAATAGAAAGAAAGAGAAAGAGTTATTCTTTTACCGATAGTAAAATTACCTCAATAGACCATTAAAAAATTAAATTCGATAGTAAAATTACCTCAATTGACCATTAAAAAAAATTAAATTCCAGTCTTTATTTTTACGTAAATTTCACCTCTAATTTAAATGCCTAAAACTTTATGTTGAAATTTCTGTAAAGTATAAAGGACTTTTTTCGTCTTCCTTGCGTGTGCTAAATGTATGATTTTATTGTTTCATGTGTGGACGTTATATTAAAAGCTTTGGGTTTAAATGTTTAATAATCAATAATGCAACTATATGTATATATCTAACCTACCAATACCAACTGAAACGGTAAAAACTGCCTAGTCTTCATCAAAAAAACAAGATTCTGAGGTCAGCTGGCCAATATTGAAGAGCACGTGATTGCAGACTTATAATTACATCTTCAGCTTTCAAGAGCAAGACAATTACCCGCATTTGAAAGGACAGACACTCTTGCCTTTACAATATTAATTTTATAAATTCCCAATAATATATTCATATAACGATAAAGATAGCAACATGCACTACTGCAATTATATATATATATATATATATATATAGGCTGCGATTATTTTATTTATCATATATTTTCATATTTCATCTTTAACATTGCAAATAAACTTATTATTTCAAAATACATTTTAAGTATATGCTTCATTGCTCATAAGAGAAATTTTTATATTAATAAGATGTAAATCTGAAATTTATTTTTAAATAATTTCACATTTATTATTAGGCCAAGACACTAGTGCAATAATTATCTCATTATTCATTGGAAGGATAACCGGTTGTATCTTCATTGATGTCTTATTCATTGGAGTGGATATCATCCTTCGTATCTGGGGCAAGAACATGTAGTCTGTTGTTATGTCTTTTACTTGAATTGATTCAAAATATGTATTTTTCTTTTTCCCGTCTCTTTATCAACACCACACCGACAAAAGACATAACAGTGAGCATGAATTTGTCTCCGTCCCCCTTTGTATAATGGGACATGACTTATCCTTTCAAGCTGTACCCAAAGAATAATAATAACATATCCTTTTGGGTCTTTTTTATTTAGACCCAAAATCCTCCAAGAAATTGAAGTACGAGGCTCCATAACATGGCCAACCAATAAAAGATCTTGGACAAATTAAAGAAAATAAAACAAAATTGGGTTAATGTATGACAAGAAAAGATTAATTTATTTGGCTAGCCTACTTTGACCCGATTATTATGATCATTTACATCAACTAATCCATTTAGAGGAGCACATAACCTAACCCATGACAGTGCTTTGTTGAAGTGCTTAGCTTTTGTGCCAAGGTACTCGTTCCAGGTGACTGACCGGTAGAGAGGTGGTTGACTTGGGCCTACTAATTTTGATAACGGTGATATTTGGACACTTGATGGGGGCCCATATAGATAAGCCATGGACAGCCGATGCTTAGTCCGGTTAACCACGGCCTGGTGGAGCACACTCGGGTACAATCCGTTTGATAAGATGTGAAGAAGGTCCCCTACATTGATAACAAGAGCACCCGGAATAGGCGGAGCACTGACCCACCCAGTTCCCTCTCTTAGGACTTGCAACCCACTAGTATTGTTCTGGTAGAGAATGGTGAATAAAGTGGAGTCAGTATGTGCAGCAAGACCCATGGCCTGATCTGGGTCCGGGCATGGCGGGTAGTAATTCAGTTGTAAGGCTGCGGATGCATCATTGAATTCTCCTTTTGGGCCACCCCACTTCACATCTTCTCTCGTTATCCCCAATGAGCCCAACATTAACCACATCAACTTGCCAGCAAGCTTTTGCATCTCTTTTTGGTATTCTTCAATTATACCGCTTGAAACCAAAAAAACCAAAAACAAAAGAAACTGGAAATCAGAATTGATGACGTTAAACAACTAACAAAAAGACCAAAGACACTGCTGGTGATGCTTATAAAACCAAAGTAAATAGTATAACATTGGATTGTGTTTATTGATCCTATCACCTCAAAATCATTCTTTTTGTGGGGTCATTGCTTTCATTGTGATCTTTTGCTAGTTGCATTAAGAAAAATTAAAGAAGATGGGATTTTTTTTGTTCGCTAATTGGTGTCTAATTTTAAAAAATCTCACTGTTCTGATTCAGTTGACATAATATAAGAATATATTTAAAAAAATAAAAAAAGAAACATAATACAAGTGATGACACGTGCATGATGATGAACAAATGAGAAGTACGTACCAGAATTTGGTATAATCTTGAGGCCAAAGTTGACGAAAATGCTCTAATGGAGATCCAACTATGGTGAATCCTTCAGACCACATAAGCTTTGAGAAGAAAGAAGAAATCCTTGCTACACCGTACCCAGAAACACCATCCGATGATCTAGCTGCTTTCAGCTTCTGCTGAGCAGGTAAAGAGAAAAGACTCGTACTAGCTTTCTCAATATTATCAAAAAGAGTAGAAGGGACACCGTGGTTTGTCAGTTGAAAAACACCCCATGTTCTGCATGCATGCCCCAACTTTTTAAGACCATTAGGGTCTAAAAGATCGATGACAGGAACAGATTCCTCCTCCATTAAATCACCGCCGCCGCCACCTGATGGGCGGCGATGGTTGTCGTCTGGTTGAGTCCATTTGTAGGATTCAGGTAGTTCTTGAAGAGAGGTAAAGTCAAGAAGTCTATGATGAAGGTGGACAGGATGGTCTCTAAAGGCATCTGTTAGTCTTGACGGCATGGTGAAAGTTAGTAGTAAGCAGTAGTAGATGTGAAGGGTTGATGGTGATGAGAATTTTTTTTCTTTTTTGTACTATAGAAATAGGGGAGGGGAAGAAACTTTTAGATGTTATTTTATAGTGTAAGGGCTAATTAAGGAACAAGCTTTTCTAGCAATGGCACAAGCAATAGTGGAATTACCTCTCCAATGGAGAAAACAAAGGATGGCATATAGGGAAGCTTGAGATGTGAGACTTCGTAGTTTGAAGTTAGTATTTATATACACTGGGATTGGGTCCCCTCCCAACATGTTGTTGATAACTTAAAATATACTATTTTTCGATTTCATTGAAAAATACAAATTTTTTATGGAATTATTGAAATTATGATATTGGAAAAAAAAAAAAAGAAAAAAAAAAAGAGCCATTTCGTCTTATATAGTCCAACCTTATTATGCCTCCCAATAAATATGAAAAGAACATTAATAGTTTTTTATGTGAAAAAAAAAATTGTTGTCTAGACTCAATATATATATACATCAACGTACTTAAGATTGAAGTATAAATTAAGTTTATATAGACCCAGCATAAATACGAATTTTTAACATATTAATATCTGATTTAATTTAGTATCTTAAAACATAATATATCACTACATATTCTAGATATGGTATATATAATAAAAACTTGTTTATTTTAGTATTTTTTTTATTTGAAAAAATATTGCAGTATAGGATTTTAGGGAAGGAAATTTTCTTTTTTTTTATATTGGATTCGTAAATGTAATTCGACAACATAAAAGTTAGCTGACTTCATAAAAAATTAACGAGTGTATATATATATATATATATATATATATATATATATATATAATGAAAATATATAATTTAATATTTATCGTCATGCTTATTTGAAAATGGTAATTTTTTACTCAACTTAAAAATTGTATTCAATTGGAAATTAATGTAGATTAAAGTTGAATTGACTTGACATGTGGTTTATCCTGAGTTAATTCAATTTTAATCTGACTTGGATTGACTCAATGTAAGATATTAAAAATATTTAAAATTTAGTTTAAATGAAATATTATTTTCTTTATTTAAATATTTTAAAATTATAAATGACCTAGCTAATTCAATTTAGAATTCAAAAAATGGCTTGAATTTCTTTTTACATATTGACTCAATTATATGATCCAAAATATCTGCAATCCAAAATGATCCAATAATCTAATTTGAACTTGCAAAAAAAAAAAACTTTAAATTGATTTGATTTAAAATTGATTAAACTCATACTTGTCTAACTTGATCTATTTTTCACTTTTATATTCATCCAACTTGATCTATATATGATTTTAAAAAAAAAGATAAAGTCCATATATATTATTAAAGAGAAAAAGAGATGTTGGTTTTTCTTTTTCTATTTTGTTTTTTAAAGGAAAAGGATCAAACACAACATCCTCCAACAAATAAGGAGGTCCAGTTATAACCTAATAACCAAAGACCAAATTTTGTTGAATCAATTAATCTCTTGTGTTTTTTTTTTTTTTTTACTATGGATTAAAATGAAGCTCAATTAAGGATAACAAATGCGTCAAAAACAATAGTTTCAATTTTTGAAGTGATAATTCTAGTTTGGGGTATCTTAAACTGTAATCAGTTTTTTATTTGGTTGGGACTAATTTCGATTCAACACGGTTCTAAGCCGATTTATCTATCCAGTTTTAGTTTGAACATGATGAATTTTTTTCTATCTATATTTTTTTTATTTATTATATCTAAATAAAAAGCTTATTTTTATGAAAAAAGGAAAATTATTGAATTTATAAAATATCTTTAAACAAAGGGAAAAACATAATCGGGCTTGCATTCTAAATTAATTAATTTTTTATGAAATGATAAAAAATAATATTTTGAAATAAATAATTTGAGAATATGAATAATTAAAGTAAAGAAATTAAGTAAATAGATAATTGATTGAGAACCTGAGAGATAATATTTATATAACGAATAAATTGAAAATATGGATAATTATAAATAAAAAAAATTAAGTGAGTAGTTAATCGATTGAGAAATTGAGGAAGAAGAATAATAAAAGAGGATAAATTGTGTGGAAAAAGTAAAGGAGCTAATAAGGTATTTATAGTATTTGAAAAAAAAAAATAAACAAAATTTTTGTTTTTTCTGTGATTCGGCTTAGTCTTTAACACTGAAACCAAATCGTCTAATGAACAATTTCGAGCCAATTTAAAGCTTTGAGAATCAATTTAACATTCTAATTTGTGTTCCCAACCCAATTCAAACCTTAGTCAGAATTAGCCCTTTGTCATCCCTCTAAATAAGAGGTATTCTTAAAACTCTTGAAATTATGTCGATTTTTTTTTTTAGCTCCTTAATACAAATATATCATCTTTAAATCTGACTCAAAAAATTCTAAGAGTTGGATGACACCTGACGTGGAATTTATATTTACCCCTGGAAGCTTAGGGATGTGTTGTACCATGCTAAATTTTTCGTCTCTGAACTGTCTTGTTTTTCTTTTCATAATATTATTTAAAAAAATATACAAAATTCTACTATAAAATCAGTAAATATGGTCTTACAATATGTTTATTGGAAAAGCTCTACTTAGTAATATAATACTATTTGCAAAGTGTATCAAATCTGTAACTTCTTTATATCCATCTGACTTGATATCAGATTCTGTATATTATTTCAATTAATTATATATGGATACATAATTTTTTTACTCTAAATACAAAATTTATTCATTTTTTTACTTTTTATATATATTTGAACAAATTATATTTCTATTACTATAGAATTTATTTAAACATATACAAAAAGTTAAAAAAAAAAAAAAAGAACAAATTTTGTATTTAGAGTGAAAAATTTTGCATTCAAATTTCAAATACATAATTAGTTGAAGTAACACACATAATATGATACCAGATCATATAAATATAACGGAGTTACAGATTTGATACCAATTTATAAATAACATTATACTATATGGTAGAATTTTATTAATAAATAAATCACATAACCATATTTATTAAAAAAGAAAACCACATAGTAAAATTTTATATTTTTTCCAATTATTTAGGGTCTCTAATATTATATTGCTGATTCATTTGCAAGGCCAGGTGTTGGTAGAAAAACAAGAGTTCATAACTTGAATTTTTTGATTTCTTGACTCTTGTCATATGCTGTTATCTATTCGTATTTTACAACTTATTTTGATATATGTATTCGGTTTTTTGTAGGTGCTATATTATTATGTTGAATTGGTCTTTTTTTTTTTTTTTTTCTATTTCTCAGGTTTTTTTTTTTCACTTAATTAGCTTTATTTTCCTAAATTTTTCTGAATTATTATCTCTATAATAAAAATTATTCATTTCTATAAAAAAAAGACCAAATTTTGCTTTGACGACTAGCAAATTTTAATTTTCAAACAACTAATTGAAAAGAGAAATGACTCACACATAATAAATTTTTGTTAAATAATTGACTTATAAGATAAACTGGAAAACATGGTTTTAAGTAACTTCTAATATGTGATTGAATTAAAACATCCCATGTATATATAGGGATTGACATATATATATATATATATGAGAGAGAGAGAGAGATTATGATGAAGATGATGGTCACAAAGTAGGGTGTGACCGTAGAATGTGTAGGAGGAAGATGTGTATTTATTATTTTAGAGAGTTTTGGGGGAAGGGTTGAAGGAATGAGACAAGATGAAAGGCAAGACTAGTCTTTTGCCTTGGACAATAGAAAGAACAAATTAAAGAAAAGGACCATCTTGTCCTCTCCAAATAACAAAATCAAAGGTTTATCATCTGCCGCTCCCAATTTCAAACCTCTCACTCACTCTCAAAAAACCAAAAATGCCTTGGCTTCCATTACAGGTTTTTAAGAGAAAAATACCATTCTGATATCTGTCCATGTGCCTTTGTCTTGTCTTCAAGTTGAAAACCATCCACATCACCAACCACCCCAAACCACCCCCACCCCCCCCACCCCACAATCCTCAACCTCATCTCTCTTCACTACAAGACATTGCCCACCTTCGCTACTTATATGACCAAAGTAACTCTTTCACTTGGCTTTTCAAGATTCATTACACTTTTCTTAATTTTTTTTTCTAACATTTTTTTAATAGAAAATGAAGATTTCATTTAAAAAGAGAAATTTATAGGCATTACAAAATATAGTATTGAATATAATTCAAATAAAAAAGTTATAATATTACAATAATTACATAAATATACAAAAAGCTCACTCAACACTTAAAAAAATAAGTATTCTCTGTGAATAGCAACGTGTAAACAATACACAATGAAAACACAATGTTCTATTCTTGTACTACACCAAGGAGGGAGAATATCAAATTTCAAATAACATTTTAAAGCACTAGTTGATGTAAATTCGAATCTTCTATATAAAAAATTTTCTCCTACCTTAATAACCATATATTTTTGAGATTTACAATCTATTCCTAACAAAAGTAAAATCCAAAACAAAATTCTAATTTTTTTTTTATAAAAAAAGATTTGAAAATTCAAGTAAACCTTACTAATGGAGGAGTAAAAGGGATATAAAACTCAGATCTACGAAGAAAACTACTTATTTATTAGAATAGATCAAAAAAAAAAAAAAAGAAAAAAAATGGGTTATTACTAATAAAAAATGGCCAACAACCCCTATAAGAGACTAAAAAGAACGCTCAAACAAAGAATGAGAGAGCTCTAGATAAGGAGAGAGAAAGAAAACACTATCATTCACCATTTTTGGATAATTAAATTTGAAAACACTATCATGTATAATTGGCTCAAAATTTACATCGTAAGAGTTTCCTTCTTAATTGACCCAATACTTTGAATCGTGACACTTCTCTGTCTTTAATTCTCATACAACTGAGATTTCATGGTTGTTTCACATAGTATCAAGATGGTTAAATTTATTCTAAAACCCTATTCAGAAATAAACCTAACCATCTTAATACTACGCAAAAAGCTTTAAAATCTCGTGTAATTCTCTAAGTATGTATTCGGAAAACTTATTGACTTGATCAACATTTTGATTAGTCTAGTTGATTGTGTGTATATCTTTAGGAACTTTAATCTCCCTCTCTAACATCTCCCTCCCTTTATACCTCTGATTAAAAAAAAAACTTGGATAATTATATCTATTAATATCACATTTTTCTCCATTAATATAATAGATAAAAGAAAGTTTTAATATTAAAAAAAAAACTGTTACGCTTCTTTCTTTTCATTTTGTTTTGTAGTGGACTAGTGGCTATGGCTAAAGGCTCAACAACGGTGAAATGCTTTTTTCATCAAACGAACAAAAAAAAAAAAAAAAACAAAAGACAAGTACTTGTTTTGGGCATTATGGCATGGTAAGGGTATAATTGTCCCTCGAAACAAATATAGAAGTGGGAATAGGGCTCCCTATGCTTTTCACTTTTATGTATATTTGGTCATCTCCATGAAAAAAGTACTAAAGTCTCTTTTGGGTTTTTGCGGTTAGATTTGCTTTTCTCTTGTCGTACTTCACCATAATAAGTGGGCTCAGCAATAAACCATCTTCTCTTGAACAACACCAACACCAACACCAACACCATTTCTTTCTAAGCTATCCCCAAGCATTCATTTCTGTATTTTACCTCTTTTATCCATATTCGGTAACAAATTGTCCTGTTGTTCTAAGGTAAACAGTGTGTTAGTGATTTTTCTTCGTTTATTTGCAATCGAAATCTCACAGACTTATCAATATCACTAAACTTTTTGAACTTCTTTCTTTGATTTATTTTTTGTGGTTGCCATATATTATATGGTCACACAACACAACAGAAAACAAACCAAATTATGATGTAGTATTAGTCAAGTCGGGCTATCCCATCCCCTCATGTTATGACCATCATATATGGGACATAAGCTTGTGAGCACAACAGAGACATGTATAAGAGTCCTTCTGCATGCATATGCAGTTCACGTGGCTCCAATTTGGTGGTCGGGTCGTTTAACGATTGGGTGTCAATAATATATTTAATTTTTTATTTTTATTTTTATATGGTTAAAATTTGTTAGTTGCCCATCCGCGAATGGATATAAATAGAGCCTATACATAATAGCATTGATGTCCAGTGATTTGTACAGTAATTGATTTGGAATGATTAGGGAAAAATCTCATTTTGACATGGTGGGTCCAAATTTCAACTCATCATATGTAAGCAATTGTCATAACTCTTGTCCTGCGTCATTTTCTACAGCTTGATAAAAGAGATATTTTCTTCTTTTATTTGCATAAATAAATTCTTATTGGCTGGAGGAACTCATGGAAATTGCAAAATTTGCCTTATAAAGTGTAATTTATTCATAATAATCGATCAAAAAAAAGTAAATAATCTGTTCAAGTAAAAAAATAACCTTTCTGATATATATATATAAAAAAAAAACTACGCATATAAAGAAGGTTAATGAATGTTTAATTATTGATATTGAAGTTATTTCTAAAGTTACCAAATTTTGAATTTACATCTCAATTCAATTTAAATTAACTAAAAAAATTATCTACAAGATATATTATTATACTTCCCCCGAAAAACATTTACAGCTTATACGGCTTTGTAATTTGACGTATTTATAATTGCTTTATAATTTACATCTAATTTCTTTAATTATCACTTTTGTTTTTTACTTTTTTTAAAAAATCGAAATCTTGATTTTTAATGTTCTTTTTTAAATTCTTTAAAAAATATATCAAAAAATTAAAATAGTAAATTTAAAGTGTTTTCTAGATATTTATCTTTCATTTTTTCTTCCTCTATCAAAATATAATAGAATGATATATTTTATATTCCCAATAATTCCTAATAGAATCATGTTATAAAATGCATAGAGTGCCTCTTTTATCTAATTTAGAAATTTAATTCGAAAAAAGAGATTCAAATATGATTTAAATATGGAAAAACATAAAATAGTTTAAATTTAAAAATGCTTTAAAAAATTTTAGGATCAATAATTCAAAAAGATTTTATTCCACTCAAAATCAACTGACTTAAATTTGATTAAAATTAAATTAAAATATTATTTTATTTCGTTTGAAAATAAAAATAATCTAAACATTCTTTTGATATTTTGATCCAATGATTCAATTTCATTTGTTCGAGATTTTAAATAATTTCACCCAATATATTTACCATTTCTAAAAATGTATTATGTGTGAACTGAATATATGTTAACACAAACAAGCAATTTTAACTTTTTTTTTTTTTGGAAGAGAAATATCCAAAAAAAATCCATTATCTATCATTTAATATATATTAACAATCAAATCCAACAACTTCAGTCTTTCTAATATAACTTAGGAAATTAAATTAAAATTCAAAATCTCTACCAATTTATTAAACCATTCAATACATATATAATTGATATCCCTTTCAAGTTTATGAAAAGTGCATGGCTTATTTTTTACTATTCTAGCAGTACTTAAATTCAAATTGCATACAAGTCAAAAAAAAAAAAAAAAGAAAAGAAAAGGAGCACATATTCAAATTTATAATTATTTCATAGGTAGCAACTTGCTGCTATGGTTTTGCTTTAAGGGAACAACAATTACCAACATTTAGTGAACTTAAAATTAACAATTTGAATGGTAAAATTAGGAGTGAGTATGGGTTAATTCAACTAAATTCGATTGAAATTTTAATAAAACCAAATAAATTATATAAAAGAGAATTGAATTGAACAATAATTGAATAAAATGAATATTAAAATTAAAATTGAACAAATTTTCTCAATTTGATTTTATTGGATTCGATCAGTTTGGCTTTTAAATAAGTTTGAATTTAAATAATTTATCCTAAAAAATTTGAAATCTTTTAAGAAAATATGTCATTATTCTATATATTATATTAATCATATAATATATTTAAATCCAAAATACATATTACAATTTCAAAAAAATATATAATAATATCATTGAAATATTTATTATGCATTATTTATATGATACATAATATAAATAATAATTAAATATATTTAAATATTAACTATTTGATTTTATATGGTGTACTCATTTAAAAGAAAACAACAAAATAAAATCAAAATTTTAAAATTTGAAACCAAACTAAACTAAATTTGTAAAAATTCAAATCAATTAAATCAAATATATCAACTCATCAGTTCAATTTTTCCATTTAAACCAACCCAGATAAAACATCGTAGAAAACCAGAAATTATTTAACATGAAAGTCTATAAAAAAAAAAAAAAATCAGTCAAGTAGGTATTAATTGTCTTCAATTTTCTTGGTAATTGTTACTTACAAGAATCCTTTTTCGTTTAAAAGCACAAGATAATCATGAATTTCTAAGGCTTCATCAAATTTACAAGCACACGATAATGTGAAGGTATTAATTCACAGTTTTTAAATTGTTTAAAGCGTTGGAAATTTAAGTGAAAATAATTAATTATTTTTATATATTAAAAAGAGTATTATATTTAAACTTTAGCTTTTATTTCTAAATGTCTCACATTACTATTAAATTTAAATATTAATTGTGATACATATATAAATTATTGTATTCTTAATTTTAAAGTCGTTCATAATATCATAATATGTTTCTCTATATTTACTTGAATTACCTGTGAGCAATTTAATAAACTAATATCAAGCTACGCCACAAGATAATCATGAATTTGTCAACAATTATTAAGAAAAACTATTATTGGTAATGGTCATCAATAAAAATTATTAGTCGATGCATAGTAGAAGACACTTTGCATGAAAATAATATTCCCACATGATAAAAATATATTATAAATAAAGAAAAAAAAATAGTTGGGGACTCTCCAACTGCATTGGTCTCCCTTGAATGTGGGCAGACTCATATCTGAAATTGGAAAATCCGAATTTTTTGGTTTAAATTTCCAGTTAGAGCTAATGGTTCTTTAAAATAATGGCAGATAAAAAGCTAAGATTCCTTCGGTTTCGACCTTATTGGATAACATCCTTTTCAATCAGAACCTGCCCATGTTATATTTTCTTAGGCTAAATCGATGCCGACGTTAAATTTTTTTTTTTTATTGTATTTTTTCAACTTTAGCAATGTCTTATTGGCAGTGTTAATTATTAGAAGGTAGGATTTCACAATCTTAGCGATAAGGAATATCAATTGACGCACTACAAGCCATCAACATGTAAAACAAGCAATAAGACAATAACTTTCCTCTACCTTCAAACACAATGCATGACATTAATCTCGTCACCATGTTACACACCAATTTTGGATGGGATTAATTGCTCAATCGTACTATAAATTATCATTATTGCCAACTCACTTACCAAGTAATAATTTATTAACACATGATTATCAAAAAATAATAAATGATAAGATTCAACATTTTAATCTAATTGACAAAAGTAATTGTATATATCTTTTTTATAAAGTAATAATTTAGTAATACACGCTTATCAAAAAATAATAATATGTTAAGATTAAATGTTTAAATCAAATTGACAAAAGCAATTGTATAGATATGTGATGTATACGGCTCATAAAATTAAAAATTTTAGAGTTTTAATTAATGATATATATCTCATTAGCTCTATATTTAATTGACGTGATTAAAAATCAAATACAACTGAATTTATATGATATATTATCATGTTGATATAATTTCATTAACAGAAGCAATAAAAATTAGCCTAAATTCTATTTTCTGAGTAAAATCAAATAGGCTTAATTTGCTTGCGTGCCAATATCCTCACCTCATTATATAGACATAAAGTGGAAAATATGAATCTAACCGCAAGATAATGTTGTCAGTTGCCATGTCACATAAAAACTTTATGTGTTTGCAATTTGTTTAAAGTAATTAAAGAATCAACATTATTGAAAAATAATTGTTTAAAATCTAATTAATTAGTGTAAAGTTCAATAAGTGTGCTAACACAGCCAACATATATAGTACAATATGTGATAATGGGATAAATTCAAAGGCATTGAAGAAGACACATTTTGGAATTATAGTTGCGTGCTTTGATAGAGTTGGACCGTTCTAATGTTTCTTTCTATATGTATATGTATGTTTATATATTCCAAAATTCCAAGTAAAATCAATCAAAGATAAAAATGACGTATGAGCCAAAGCAGGCCAGAGAAGAATTGAGTGGTCAACTTTTGTTTCTATGTCAAGAATTTGAGATTATTAAGCGATTGGTCGTTTAATCAATCAGTACGAATCTTTTTGTTACTCTTGAATGTGTGAGTTATCTACGCGCATGTCAGTTCATGAGTTAACAAGACAAGCATTTTGAGAAGGACATATAAAGAGTAATAGAAAGTTTAGGCACTCAAGTTTGAGTAAGTCAACTCTATCTCCATAGTTAATTTTGGCTATTGGAGAGTGCCCATTAGAATAAGGTCGAAGTAGAGGTGCAAACATATCGAGTCGAGTTGTTTTGGGTAGGGCCATTATTAGGTCGGTTATTTTTTGGCTCAATGCATTTTCAGGTTGGATTTAGGTTTTATGAATTTTTGGATAGTTTTTGAGTCACCTATCAAATTGTGCATGTAAAAAGAATTTGGAATAGTATTCGGATTTACTCTTAAGAATTATATTTTTTATTAAGTAGAGTCATTTGTTATTTAATTTTAAAAATTTTATTTGAATTTATTTTATCATTTATGCAATATTTTCTCATAATTTATTGAGAGAGAAATAATTTTTTTAAAAAAATTATTTTTAGTAAGATAGATTTTATATAAAATGAAACTTAATTAAAAATTTTTATTTTTATTTAAATATTTAATAAATTAAATATAATTTATTTTTTAAGCAAATTACTATATATAAAGAAAAGAATTGAATTAAATCCACATAAAATTATATTCAAGTCATATATCACAATTTAAATTAATTTACAAATAAGCATATAATATCCAATGATAGAAAATCACTCATTATTAAAAAACTTGTATATCATGATAAAATTTGTTTGATAAAATTAGATTTATCGTAATATGTGATTTTATTGCAACAAAAATCAACTTTATTACAATGATGATTAAGAAAAAGTAAAACTACGATAAATTTCTTTTGCGTATTAAATTATTTAAAAATTTATGGTAAAAATTTAGTCTAATTAGTCAAAAATTCAAATCATTATGCAATTTTAAATTCTATCTAAACTTCTAATTGACACTGTTATACTATAATTTAACAAAATGATTTTAATTATACCTCAAATCAAAAATAAATTTCAGTAAAATGCATTTAAATTTAATTGACTCTTATATTTTTTTAATTAGTTCAATTACAGACCCAAAATTAAGTTTATGGCTTAATTAATATATTATTATTATTATTCAATTTAATCTTATTCTTACTTAATTAAATTTATTGTCTTTTATATAGTCAATTTTAATTTTATATTAAAATTTAAAATTGTAATTCATAAAATCTCTTAATCTATTTTTTTTTTTAAGAAAATTCCTATCAATCTTCTTCAACAAATCAATTTTATACTTTAAATAAAAAATTTTAAACTATTCAACTAACAACTTCTGAAAAATATTTAAAAAACCAACCACATGTGTTTAATTAAGATGATATTTTTATTTTTCATTCAATTTAATCTCATTATTACTTAATTAAATTTATTTTGTATTTTAAATTATGAATTTTAATTTTATATTTAATTTAAAAAATAAAAATTTATAATTCATAAAATCTCTCATTCTCTCTTTAAAAATTAATTATTATAATTTAAATAATAATTATTTAAACTATTTAAATAAAATTTTTAAAAATTATTTTAAAAATTATTTGCATGAACTTAATTAAAATGATACTTTTATTTATATTCAATTTAATCATTTTTTTGCTTAAAAAATTATTATATACTTTTATATGAAAATTTTAAATTTTATATTTAAATCTATAAATTTTTAAGTTTTAAATGTATAATTCATAAAATTTCTCAATATCTCATTTAAAAAAATTTTTCTCTCAATCTCTCATTAAAAGTTTAATTTTTATATTTTACATAATAAATTATTTCAATTATTCAAAATGAAAACTTTAAGAAATATTTAAAAAACCGATTACATGAGCTTATTTAAAGTGATACTTTTTTTTTTCAATTCAATCTCATTTTTTAATTAATTAAATTTAGTATATACTTTTATTTGATAATTTTATATTTAAATTTAAAAAATTAAAAAATTTTGAAATTTAAATTTATAATTTATAATTTATAATCTCTCAATCTCTCATTTAAAATAATATTCTTTCATTCTCTCCTTAAAAAAAATAATTTAGATAAATTAAATAATAAATTAATTAAACCATTTACAATAAAAAAAATTTTAAGAAATATATAAAAAATTAATTACATGATATGAACCTAAATATTCTCAAAAAATTTATCCTTAAAATAAAAATTAAGGATTCATTAATTTATTATTTAAATATACAAAAAAATTTATAATTTTAAAACATGTAATTAGTATAAAATTATTTATTTATCAACTAAAATAAAAAAATTGGATATTTTTGTGAAAAAATATTTAAATTGAGTAAAAATGAAAATATTATCTTAGAAAGATTTAAACTTAATTTAGAATTTAATTGAACTAATTGAAAAATATAAGGGCCAAATGAATCTAAATATATACTTTATTAAATATTGATTTTGACATGGGGTATAATTGAAATCAATTGATCAAAATTAGAGTGCAATTGACTCAATTAAAAACTTTAGATATTATTAGAAATTCATGAAAAGGATTGAATTTTCTTAATCATTGAGGTCTCAAATTTTTAACTCAAAAATTTTTGTTATAATAAATGAGTATATAAGATAAATTATGATATATACTTTTTTATTATAATATTTTGTCATAATACAGTGCTTACCAAATTATATATAAGGAAAAGTAATATTTTCATAATAATATATGTCACTGTATTAAATAATTTAAAAAATTAAGATAAAATTATTTTATCACAATAAATAATTTTTATTCTTATAAAACGATTTTATCACAATAAATAATATTTATTCTTACCAAATAATTTATCATAATAAATAACAAATTGTAATTTAGGCACATGAAAAAACACAGCAAAATTACATAATTTATTAAAATATAATATCAAAGTTAAATTTCAATGTAAATTTAAATTTAATTAAGTAATCTAAATATTTTTTAACATAAATTTATTTATTTTTTATTTTAATTATTATACCTTTCATATATTTAGTTATAAAATTATTCTTTTTTATATTATCATCGGGTCAATTGAGTCGGATCATAAATTGACCCTTACCCAATCCCGAAAATTTCGAATCATTTCAAATTTAAATCATTCTGAATTTATCCGGAGATCAAGTCGGGTTTTCGAGTTTGGGTAAAAAATGCCACTCTAGATGGAAACATTTGGGCACTATTCCTTTGTTTTTGTCTATGATCAGAAAGTGCATTATTAGAAGCCAGACGGACGCAAATATAGATCAATCTATTTAGCACTCAAATTCATTTCAATGAGAAGGATGAAATGGACAAGAGAAGAGTATGCTCTCATTATATATCAAATCCAAAATACAATGAGATGATCTTTTAGTCACTACTTTACTTAATTTTTGTTATCTTAGCTATTATATGAGAGTTTTTTTAGAGTGAAAGAAAAATTAAGGAGAGTGATGGAAAAATATGGAATGAAATATAAATGAAATTTTGTTTAGGATTTTTTTTTAAAAGGAGGTTAATGGATGTAAACTGCTTAATTTTTTTTTTATTTTACTCTTTAGCTCCTAATTTGAAGTTAAAAAACAAATAAGTTTTCAAAAGTAAATGAATGTAAACTTTTAACTTGTATTTATTCTCATTTATATCGTAAAAAATAACAAACAAAATTAATTCATTAATCTTCATTAACATTTCACGGTTTTAACTCTCTCTTATCCACTTTTATGTAAGGTCTTAAAATTTGTAATGAAATGAAATTGTCATAATTTAAGCTTGGAATTAACCTATTATTATCAATGAATTATTATTACCACTTTGTGCATGTAAGTTAGTCTTTTTTTCATAAATTGAATTTTAATATATGTTAATATTTGCAACTTCATAATTTTAAATTTTAAAGTATGAATTCACTGTTACTTCATTAATTTAAGTGTTAAGACTTTTTTTCTCATCATATTAAAGTGCTAGGAGTATTAAAACTTAACCAATTAGATCAACTTGGCCACCACTAAGATTAGAGGGACGTGAAGTTTGAATTCTATTCTATTTTAAGAGTGATAGTTGGATGATTACTTCTTTAAAAGATACTGATAGATGTCATCTTGGAGTGACATGAATAGTAATGTCACTTTAAAATTACATGTATTTTCATATAAATTTTAGCCAAAATTTTATTAAATATTTTTATTTTATGCATTTGATATATATATATATATATATATATATATATATATATATTCATTTATTATAATTATGTAAACATGATCTTGATTATAACAGTATCAATTTAAAATCATGTGTGCTTGCTTTAGGCTTTATTTAAAAAAATAAAAAGAAAGAAAATGAAAAATAAACTTTTTTCTATCTTGTATAGAAAATATGGAATTAACAAAAAGAAAATGTGAGAAAAATTTTATTCTCTTATTACAAAAAAAAAAAAAGAAAAGTTCTTTAATCTAAAATTACTATTCTATCTTTTATATTATGCACTATAAAAAAATATATAATATATCGATGGAAAATTTCGTTTGTAAAAACCACAATTCCGTCGGAAATATAAGTTTACCGACAAAATGGCAACCGTGCGATTCTGTCGACGAAGTATAAGTCGGTAATATCAACAAAAATTGCATCTATCAATAAACTTAATGATGGCTTATCAATGGAATATCGCTTGGTAGTTAAACGCCAAAATCCGACTAAATTACCGATGAAATTTCTCATCGGTAAATCCGTTAGTAAATCTCTTGGTAATTCGTCGGTAAGTCATTAGTTAATTAAACTCTTATATTATATTCTTTTAAAAATTTCATTGGTATGTATTTAGTTTTTTTTTAGCAGTTTGTCAGTGATCCGTTAACAAGTTTTTAAGGGTTTTTTTAAAAATCTTATAATAATTTATACTATTTATGATATTAATATTTATAAAGTTTATTACATTAATATTAATATTTTAATATTAATTTTATAATATTAATTTGATGCTATTAATATTTTACACTATTTATGATATTAATTTCATAAAAATTAAAATAAATTAAAGTAATAATAAAAATAACATAAAAAAAAAACACAAACGCGCGCACGCGCACGCACACACACAGATATATATATATATATCAATGTTTGATATAAATAAACTATAAAACAAATCAAATGTTGCATCTTCCGGATCAACGAAAAAATCATCAATGATATCGGAGGGATCAGGATTGGATGTAGAAGGTGCAGTAGCTGTAGAAGCAAGAGCAAGTTATATTGACAATAAATTTTTCAAATAATTCACTTTCAACAATTTGATGTGATTCTCGTTATCACCAAATGGGAATCAAAGATTATGTTTACATGTTCTTTTATGAAATTTATAGAAAATTCAATTTAATTTTGGGATTATGTCTACATGTTCTTTTATGAAATTTATAGAAAATTCAATTTAATTTTGGGATTGTGTCTACATGTTCTTTTATATATTATTTTGGGATTGTTCTATTCAAAAAAATAAAAACAAAAATAAAATTTCAAATAAACATTAACTCCAAACATATAATATTGAAAAATAGAATAAAGAAATTTTAAATTTTTATTTTTGCCTAATAATCTTAATTTGTTCTAAACCTTTGCAATTATTCTATTTTTTGATATATGTTTTTATCTTAACTTTGAAGTTTTATTTAATTTTTATAGATATTATTATTTTTTGAAAACCTTTGAAATTGATAAGTAATATTACTTATAATTTACACACTTTTTGCATTTGCTAATGGCCAATTTAGGACAATACAATGTTCGTATATTTTCTTATATTTTAAATTTTAAGAATATTAATTCAATTAAAGTTTTGAGTTTTCTTTATGACATTCGTGATGTCCTTTTCATTTTTATGGAATATTTTTTATTATTTTTAATTTTTTTCTTTTTTTTTTGGGAAACTTTGGATAAGTAAATTTTTTTGATATATTTTGCTTTTTATTTTATAACCATTTAAGTAATTAATTTGTTTAGTATTATTATGACATTCGTAATTAATTTTTAATTTGCAGAAAATGTTAGTTATAATTTAGAATATTATTAAATTTTATGGAATATTTTGAACAATTTTAGGAATGATTTTTTATATCTATCTTATGTCATTAATTATATTATAAAGGTTTTTGCATTTCAAGTAAATATAATTTTTGTCAATTAATATTTTTTGATATTTTATATTTTAAAATTTAAGACAATTTAAGTAACTAATATTTTGTTTGCATTTATATAATATTTTATTCAATATTATTATCTTATTATTATATAATTTTATATAATTAAAGATTTATTTCATATAAAGATACATACATATAAGTATTTTTAAACATATCAATTATTCAACAAAAAACATATTTGTTAATATACAAGATATTAAACAAAATAAATTCTAAATTAAACACTTACCTTTTGAAGCGCAAATATCTCAAACTCCATGAAAATAGATTTCAACCGAAGTATAAAATGCCAACAAAAAATTATAAATCACAAATATCAATAAATTTATATAATTTCAATAATTTAGTTAAAATACACAAATTAAAAATACACTTAACTTATTAACTTTAATGAATTTATAATTTCTAAAATTCCACAAATTAAACTAAATTACAATTACTTACTAGATTTTATTAAAATTTCAAAAATTCTGATCAAATTTCAAATTAAATTAATTTATACTTAAATTACAAAAAAATTAATTAAAATTTTCTTAAATTATATTACATTACTATATTTAATTACAAATTAGCAAAATTTCATTTATTAAACTTACATTTCTAAAATTTAAATAAATTACTGTTGAACTATTCATTAAATGTTACTAAAATTCCTAAAATTTCATAAATTTAATTCACTTGCGCAAATTTAATTTTTAAAACTTCAAATTTCTAAAATTTTAAAACCTTACACTTCCATTAGTAACTTTTATTAAAATTTCTAAACTTTAATTTGGTTACACATAAATTTATAAATTTTTATTAAATTACATTAAAATTAATCATTAAATATTGCTGAAATTTATAAAATTTCCATAATTTTAAAATTTGATTAAATTAGATTTAAATTACTATACATAATGAAATTACACATACATTTCAATACACTTAAATTTTTAAATTTTAATTTAATTATACTTAAATTAATCATTGAATATTACAATTTCTCAAATTTAATTAAGTTACACATAAATTAAAAAATTTCATTAACTTGCTAAATTATTAAATTTAAACTTAAACTACTAAATTTTTACATATATTAAATTACTAAGTTTACGCATTTAACACTATAATTTCTATTAAATTTATACAATAAATTATATAATTTACCTAAATTCACTTATCAAATTTTCAATATTCATTCACAATATTCAATTTACAGATATACATACAACATCTCAGAAATTTAATATCACAAATTATACAACATACAACATTTCTCACATACAATATCATATATTTTAATATCTCAGAAATTTATAAAAAATAAAATTTTTATTATTCACAATAATTATACAATATTTACAATATCTCAAATGCTACAATAACTCAATTAAACAATATCATAGATTTCAAATGTTAAAACAAAATATTCATTTTTTTTTCCTATAACAATTTGTATAAAAAACATAAAAAAAAACTAACTGGGGGGGGGGGGGACTCCTAATAGTTGCGGTAGCGATAGCAAGCTGAGGTGGAAGCTAGTGATTCATCAGCAATAAGTGCCACAGAGGGAGAGTAGAGTCGAGAGAGAGATAGCGACGCCGATAAAGAGAGAGACAAAGACAGAGAGAGCAGAGCTGGGAGGAGAAGGAGGCAATCGAAGAGGGGAGCAAAGAGAGAAGGAAGGGGAGGAGAAGGGAAGAGAAAGAAGAAGGAGGAAAAGAGAATGTCCGTGGGTGTTTTATTTACTATTTACCAACGAATTATTGACGGACTCAAACACGTTACTTTAAAAAATCCATCGGTATTATATTTGTATTTTTATTTTCTAAATTACCGATGGAATGTCGACGAATATTTTGGCACATCACTTTCTACATGTCTTTTTGTTGCCCTTTATCGATAATTCATCAGTAAATTGTGGCACCAAAAGGTGGAGCCACAATTTACCAACGGATTTATTTCGTCGGTGACTTACCGACAACATTTCGTCGATACTCGAATGCTATGTTATATAATGTATTTTTTTATTATTTTCATCACAGATCCGATGGTATTTACTAACAGACTTGATTCAGTCGATAAAGTCCATTTGTATTTTTTGCTTTTCTTGATTGCTTTATATATATATATATATATATATATATATATATATATATATATATATATATATATATATATAATATACTTACTTGACACAAAAAAAATATATAATTTTTAAAATTTGATATATAATCAAAAATATA
>CATIWR010305654.1:0-14512 GCA_949677035.1 Omphalea diandra | reverse complement strand
ACCGAACGACAAGCATGAAATCAATTTGGGGGTTTGGTTCATTAGTGGTCGTCACACCAAAAGAGAGTCACTAAACCCAAATCGGTTTGGCATTCAGTGTCACACGAGGAGAGAGAGAGAGAGAGAGAGAGAGAGAGAGAGGAGTTGATGCCTAATGGGAAAAAAAAAAATTATTTTGGTTGGTTGGGTGTTGTAGATTTTTGGGGAAAATGGGTTTTTAAATGGGGGGAAGATTTTAGAGACAAAAAAAATCGATATGGAAGGTGAAGACAATGAGTATAAGGGCTTTAGAGAGCATTTCATGGGTTATGTTTGAAGAAGATGAATTTTTAAATAAGTCTCTTGATTGCACTTTTTAATTAAAGAAATTCATAGAGATTGAAGAGAATTTTTTAATGAAAATTTTTCTTAGGATTTTTTTTATGAAGCTTTTGGAGAGAGAAAATGAGTTTGACGTGGAAATTTGAGCAAAGAGAAAATGAAAGGAGGATATTTTGCATAAGTACAATTTTGCCCTTTTGGTTAAGTGTGCAATGAAGCATCTAAAATATTTTTTTAGCCTAGTTTAATAATTTTAGTTTGGCCTATTGGATAAGTTATTTAATTAAATAATTTTTTATTTAATTAAATGATTTTTATTGATTGAAAATTAAATAAAGATTATTACGTTGATGTAAGGATAAAGTTAGACAACAGTTTACAGTTACAAGGCAAGTGAGAACATGAAAAAGAACGTGGAAGCAGTTAAATGAAATAGGTAAAAACTAGGAAGAAATTGGAAAACATGAAGCACTAAGTGGAAATGGAGAACATGCAATCAAGTTTACGAGCAGGTTACTTCTTGGGGCTCCATAAAAGGAAGGCATTCAGTAGAAAAAGGACACGCATCTAATCCTATGAATAATCCAATTTCTCAATAGACATCAACTAAGCCAACTCTACAAAAAATCTTTGTCAATTTCAATAAGTCTTTAGCTAAAATTTTTTTTGCAAATTAAGCCCATCGTAGTTATTCTTTGTTTCTCATTGCTAATACTATTCAATAAACATTATGTTCTTAATGTAACCATGTCAAGTATCCAATATCAAGCAATATTCGAATTTTCAAGTACTTTCTATTTAAATTTCGTTACTAAAATCACTCATTATTTTTAATTACTATTCACATTCAAGTCTTTGGTTTTCAAACGAATCCAAGTGAACTATCGGAAGGGAGCTTGAGGATCCATAACATGTTTTGATCTAGAAGTTAGGAAAGCGTACTCAATTTGATAGTTCACGTACCTCACACATGTGGCATGTCCAGTTCGCAAAATTTGTGATTAGACAATTCTAAAGTTAGAAATTTAAGAAAGGATTGCTTGAGTTTGTGTATGAATTATTACTAAAATAGTAAAACTTCAGAAGGCTATAAAAAAAAAACGTGTTGAATAAGTAAAAAGATAAAACATCAAACTTTTATTGCTCAAAATAAAAACAATGAAGACCGACTTACTTTGTTATAAAATTAAAATAGTTTTACCTTTCTATTAGAATTATACAGCACTGTGAAGAGCTTTCATATATTTTTTTTGTTAAGAAATGTTGTCATAATTTCACAATGTGAGAAAATCTCATTATTCATTTTCATGAACATTGATGAATGACTTTCTAATTTATGAATAAATTATAAAATATTAATTATAAATAGTTGTTTGATAAGGTTTAATTTAATTAAAAAGAGTTGAACACAAATTAGAGATAACCTACATGTTGTGATTCTATATGTAAATGGGAGCATATTATTTTTCTATTTTTTCTCTATAGTTTTTACTTCTTTTTCTTTTCTCTTTTTTTTTTCTTTTTAATTTTGTGACATTCAATAAAATATGAGACAATTTTTCTTTAAAAATTTTAGTTATATTCCTTTTAACACTAATCAAAATTCATTTCTTAGTTAAACTTCTTTTAACAAAAACTATAAATATGAATGAATTTAGTTGAACTTCTTTTAACATCAATTTATCATAGGTAATGTAATACAATAAGGTCCAAATCCAAGTTAGATTTGAACTCTAACTAGTGTATAAGAAAAGAATTAAGTTTTTTATTTGTCATGTTAATTTAAAAATAAAACTTTCTTATTTTATCAGGAACCCTTTACTAAAATCAAATAGAAATTCTATTATCCAATGTAATCATCAAACCAAGGATTTTTTTTTTATTCAAATATTTCCTTTCATTCTTACTTTTATATGTACTATAGATATATTAAACTCAATTCAACTAAGATTTAATCTCAAATTAACTGGGGGTCAACTATATGGATTTATTTTTTTTCACTCAGAGCGATTTTAGGTTACATCTTTGAAAATATGTAAAACTTCTAAGTCATTATGAATTACTCTCTACTATGCGAGCTTAGGTTTACTCCTCCCCTTTTTACCTATGTCTACTCTAATGTGTTTTACTTTTCCAACATGTGCATCTACAAGCCTATGACTCACATGCCCAAACCACCTCAATCTCCCTTCCCTCAACTTATACGTTATTGGGGGCAACTCCAACTTTATCCCTAATATACTCATTACAAACTCTATCTATTCTAATACAACCATATATCCATTTGAGCATTTTTACCTCTGTCATACTAATCTTAGAAACTTGTTCTACTTTTATCGCCCAACACTCACTCTCATATATCATAGCAGGTTTTATCGTAGTGCTGTAAGATTTTTCTTTTAGTTTATGTTAAATCTTGCAATCACACAACATACTCAATGTGTTTCTCCATTTTGTCCATCCCACTTTAATCCGATGGGCAATATCATTCTCACAGTCTCTATTTTCTTATAAGATTGAGCCTAAGTATTTAAAGTGTGTGCTCTAAGGTATAGCTACTTACTCTAATTGCACTCATATATTCTCCCTACTACTACCCTTGCTAAACCTACAATGCTTGTACTTCGTTTTGGTTCTGCTAATTTTAAAACCCTTTACCTCTAATGTACTTCTCCATAGCTCTAACTTCCTATTTACTTCTGCCTGAGTCTCATTTATTAGTACTATGTCATTTGTAAACATCATACACTAAGAAATATCCTATTAGATATCTTTTGTCAATTCATCCATGACTAAAACGAAAAGAGGTTGACCCTTAATGTAGTACAAATATGATAGAAAAGTCTTTTGTATCTCCTACCATTGTACGTGCACTAATGACAGCCTACTATGCATATATGTTATTACTTGAATGTATATAACTAACACATTCTTGTGCTCTCAAGCCCAACATAACACTTCTCGTAGCCCTTTATCACAGGTCTTTTCTAAATTGAAGAACACCATAAGCAAATCTTTTCTCATCTCTCCATAGTTTTCCATTAAACTTATGTTAAGAAAGATTGTTTACATGGTTGATCGACTTGGCATAAATCCAAATTGGTTGATTGAGACAGCTGTGCAATATCATATGCGATGTTCCACGACTCTCTCCCACAACTTAATGGTATGGTTCATGAGCTTGATCCATTTATAGTTGGAACAGTTTTGGATGTCTCCTTTGTTTGTAAAAATTGGTACTAAAATACTCTTTCTCCATTCCTTTGACATCATTTTAAAGACCAAAATCTATATGTACTATAGTTATATTATAGAAAAAATATATTTTATATAAAACATAAAAATATGATTAGTTTTTTTATAAAAAAAGACAATTTTGAAAAAAAAATATATGTTTCAGTAATTTTTCTAATTAAACAAGAGATGCTTAGAAATAAAGAATCAACTAATAATTAATTTATTATGTGTCCGCTTTAGATTTCTTTAATGTATGGATATTTTTATTTT
This sequence comes from Omphalea diandra, assembly GCA_949677035.1. NCBI lineage: Eukaryota > Viridiplantae > Streptophyta > Magnoliopsida > Malpighiales > Euphorbiaceae > Omphalea > Omphalea diandra. The sequence goes on along the minus strand of CATIWR010305654.1, from coordinate 10,684 downwards.
ATTGAAGAAAAAACTTTTTTAAAAAAATCTAATAAAAGATGATACTCCATTAAAAAGGTAACTTAACCATAAACAGTTTTGTAATTGAATTTATTTTTAATAGTTTTTTTAATCTTTATATAATTACTTTAAAATTAAAAAAAAAACATTGAGAGTATTTTTGTAAATCAATATAAATTTATGCTCCTATTTAACAAAATCACTTTTTTTAATGAAAAGCCACAATCAATTTGATAATTTTTTTAAAAAAAAAGAAGAGTGTAAAAAAGTATTTTCGTAATTTCATATTTTTATATATGTGAAATTATTTTTTTTTATGATAATTAAGGAGTTGTAATTATGCCGCGAGCAATTATGATCCAAAATCACTAAAATCACTAATGATGATAATTATTGCTGATGTGCTTTATTTTCTTATTTTTTATTATTCTTTGTGTGTGTGTGTCTGTGTGTATATATATTCTTTGTTTCTAAGCAGAACTACCCAGGTGTTCTTTCTGTTTTTTTTTTCCCAAACAAAAATCTAACCTACACTGTTGTTTGTATTAAAGATGAAGAATTCTCGTGTTCTCTCAATTCTAGGTCAAGAGTACGATATAGTCCATGTTGTCTTATTAACTGTAATATTTTTGGGTTTTTTACTTATGCTATTTCGGTTGATTGAGTACAATTAGTATAATGTTGAATACATTCACAACATAAAACTTCAGCACAATTATCAGCTTTTACTGAAAAATAAATAAACAATAACCTGATCAACTTTTTAACAAATCCTTGAATCGTCATTATAGTAGCGGCACTAGTGAATTAATTCATTCATTTAAAATCAATATCTATTTCATGGGCTCTGCAGGAAGAATTTGTTTCCATTCTTTCCATGGACAGCTTGTAATGTTTAGAAAATCACATTGAATTAGTCGGTTGGATGATAAAATTGAAAATTATATTAATGGCAAGTTTGATTTAATTTAAATTGATTTTTAATATTATTTTTATATTTTTAATTGTTATAAATATATTTATATATTTTTAGTTTTTAAATTATTTTATTAATATTTTTAAAATTGTATTTATTATTAGACTAATTGAACTGAATCAATTAGATCAATTAGATGGACCGAATAGAAAATTGATCAGTTGACTAATTCACTAATGCATTCATCTATTTGATCTAGGGGTAAAAAACCTGATGTTAGACTATATCAAAAGGATAATTGTATACAAGTATATAAAGGATAGATGAATGCCTTTCATTTGATGAAAAAAAAAACATAGAAGTAATTCAATTAGTTAGCCATTCACTTGGAAAAATATACAGAAGTATTTGATAGTTTGGTGGTCGGTTGTTTTATTACATCCCGAAACAGTAGCACATGAGGAAATTTTTCAAGGGTATTCAATTTATCATATTAGACTGGACTAATCATCTAAATCATGTCGTGTATTTAATTAATAATCTTTTTAAAAAAATTAAAAAATTATCACTGAAAAATAAAAATTTATCATACATAATAAATTGTAATTAAAAAATCTATAATCTTATATAATGAATCAAGAACAGAATTTGTTCTTATCTACATTAATTTTAAAATTAAAAATTATTACTAAAAAATAAAAAATTATTATACATGAGAGATTTTAGTTGGAAAATCTATAATTTTATATAGTGAATCAAGATCATATTAGAACTTTTGTGTCCATGTTGGCTTAAAAGTACTATAATTATTTTCTTTGTTATTGACATTAAATAATAGTCCATCTAAAAGACTAATAAATGGAGACACATTTAATAGGATTAGTGGTAAGTTTTGAGAAAATATAACCAAAAACCTATAGGATATTATTCACATTTGAAAATATTTTACCTTGCACTCAAAAAAAAAAAAAGAATTTGTTTTATTACTTTTTTCTCTCGTTGATGGAGTTCTTTTGTTTCCAAGGTTTCCTCTTTTGTGGATGTGGTCCCATTCTATGGCTCATGGAAGATCGACTAACAAATATTCATCTTTCAATGGAAAGAGGTTGATGATATTATTCTTTAAGAAAGCGAAAAGGAGGATGTTGAGAGTTGTTACGACCTTTGTTTGCAGGGTAGGTTTTCACCCACTTGTAGGTTTAACTCCATGGCCATGAAGGAGCGATTGTCCAATTTATGGAGGCTAGGACATGAAATTTTCATTAAATAGCTCCAGAACAGTTGCATTCTGTTTAAGTTCTTTCATGCATACGATCTGAAGCAGGTTAGGGACGGGAGACCATCTGATAACATGCTTTTTTTACTGCACCATATGCAGCCATGAGAGGTAACCTTCGAATATTGAGTTGAATGGTATGGAGTTTTGGGTGCAAATACATGATTTACCCATTGGATTCATGTTTGTACATGTGGGGAAATACTTAGGAGATTTTATTGGAAAGTTTCTAGAATATGATTAGATAAATAATTCTAGCAGTGGTTGTAGTTATATGAGAGTTCGAGTTTGATTGTATGTGAGGCAACCTTTGAAAAGATTTAAGAAGATTCGTAAGGCAAATGGTGGGTTCCATGTTGTCTCGTTCAAATATAAGAAATTGGGGCTCTTTTGTTTCATATGTAGTTTGTTGGGTCATGCTGATTGATTCTTTAAAGTACACTTTCACAAACTGGAAAATGAAATTACTAAAGAATGGGGCCACTTAAGTGAGCCCATTTCGAAAAGTAGGGACTTAATTATTATGAATGGGAGGAGAGTTGGATCGAATGGGAACTGGGTTAGAGATTTTATGATAGTGGATGATTCTAATGAAGCACCATTCGAGGTGCATAAGTATGTGGTGTTACATTTAGATGGTCCTTCTCTTATTCATAAGATCTACTTCAGTTATTGGTTTATCGGCAAATCCTAAGACTTAGGCTAGCCAATCACAATGAATCATCTAACCTGGAACTGCTGAGGGTTGGGGAATTCTCGAGCAATTCAGAATCTGTGTGATTTAGTGAAATCACACCACCCCCAGTTAGTGTTTCTTGTGGAGACTTTAGTTCATAAATATAAAATTAAAGAGGTTCAAGCAAAATTGGGTTTTTGCATAAATTTGTGGTTGATAGATTAGTAAGAAGTGGTGGATTAGCTCTTATGTGGGATCATTCGATTGATTATATGTTAATTTATTTCTCTTCAAATTTTATTAATTATGAGACAAAGAATGAGGATGATATTGCATAGAGGCTAACCAATTCCCTGATCGGGGAAGGAGATTGAAGTCTTGCTTCTTTTTTTAAGATTGCCCTGTTACTTAGAGACTTTAATGATTTACTAAACCTTCAGAATAAGAGTGGTGGTATTGAATATCCCAACTAGTTACTCAGAAAGTTCAAAGAAGTTATTAAAGATAGTGACTTGATTGATATTTCATTTTTGGGTCTTCCCTACACTTTGGGAGAAAGCCAAGGGATAGATCATTGGGTTCAAGAAAGGTTGGATAGAGCTTTTGTCACTTCATAATTGTTGGAGTTATTTCCTAACTATACATTATCCAGTCTTGTCTCTTATTATTCAAACCATGCCTCTATTTTTTTTTTTTTTTAAGACTACTATTGTTGTGTTGGGGTTTAAGGGTAAAAGATTTAAGTTTGATAATATTTGGCTTAAGGAGAGTGATTTTGTGATCTAGTGGGTGTATAGTGGAACGATTCTGGAGGGTGTGAGCTGCTTGAAAGGTTACATGCATGCTCATTTCTATGCATGCATGGGGATGGGTTTATATATGTAAATATCTCATTAAGGTGGTAGGTAGTAAAGATAAAATTAAACTCTTGCAATCTAAAGCTAATTTAGTAAGGATTGAAGAGTTTTTAGGTAAGAAGAATAATTTATCTACTCTTTTAGAGCAAAAGGAAATTTACTGAAAATAAAGGGCAAAAGTGTTTTGGCTTCAAGAAGGGGATTTTAATACTCATTTCTTCGATACTTCTACATCTAATAAAATTTATAGACTTAAAAATGAAGATGGGATTTTGGGTGGAGGATGAGGTGGGTTTGAAAGATATAGTCAATAATTACTTCTAGTCCCTATTTGATTGTGGTAGGAATAGTGCCAACCAATTTGATGTTCTTGTGGCATGTTTTATGGGTAAAGATGATAACAAGATGTTTATAACTCCTTTTTATTTTGGGAAGTTTAATAAAGCCATTAAACGAATGCACCTTGATAAATTCCTAGGACTCGATGGGTTGAGTCGTAGGTTTTACCAGCATTTTTGGTCCCTTGTAGGGAGAGATGCTTTCATAACTTACTCTCAAAAGTTATACCATTTCTTAGAGTTGCTTAATGATACCTTTGTAGTTCGTACCAAAGTCCAATCAGCCTTCCTCTATAAAAGAGTTTAGACCTATTTCCTTGTGTAATGGTGTTGTATAAAATCATTGCCATTGTTTTATCTAATAGACTGAAATAGGTGCTTTATAATATTATTTCAGAATTTCAATCAATTTTTGTTCTTAGGAGATATATCTATGGTGATGTTATGGTGGCTAATGAAGCATTGCATTACATGAGATTTTAGTGTTAAGGTAATCATGAGGAGGTAGCATTAAAATTGGATATTAGTAAGGCTTATGATAAGGTTGATTAGTTTTTTTTTTTGGCAAAATATGATGGTTTGGAAGGGTTTTAACATTAAATGGATCGAGTGGATTCTTTTGTGTGTTACCACTGCAAGGTATAGTGTTTTGGTTAACGATTCTGAGGTTAGGCCTATCATTCTAAAAAAAGGCCTCAGCTAGGGTGATCCTTTGTCACTCTACTTATTTGTTCTTTGTGCTAAAGGTTTAATGATAATGATAGCTAAAGCGAAGGCTACATGTGACATCCATGGGTGTAATTAGTAAAGGTACACCGAGTGTTTCTTATCTCTTTTTTGTTGATGATAGCCTATTTTTTTTCAAGGCCACCATTCAAGAATGCCTGGTTATTTTTAATATCTTAAAATGCTATGAGAACATGTTGGATCAAGTTATGAATTTCTTGAAATTAGGTATTATGTTTAGTTCTAATGTTATAGTGGATAAATAGAAGGAAATGGTAGGTATTTAGATGTCAATGTTGCAATGAATACTAAGAGCTATTTAGGTCTTCCATCCCTAATTGATAAATCCAAATGACCATTTTTAGGTTTATCAAGGATAAGGCTTAAAGTCGTTTACAAGGGTAGAGTGTTAAGTTATTGTTTAGGGTTGGGAAAAAGGTTCTCATTAAAATAGTTATGCATGTTATTCCTACTTATTGTATGAGTATCTTTTATTTTTAGATATCCCTAAGGAGTTGTAGTGCACACGGAGTGGAGGGAATAAGGGCAGTGGTAAGGTTGGGATAGATTATGTAGAAGAAATGAGGTGGGTGGGATGGGTTTTAGAGATTTGCAGGTTTCAGTTTTGCCTTTTTAGTGAAGCAAGGGTGGCTTTTGGTTTTTAAGCGTCATACACCAGTGGCTAATAATTTCAAAGTAGATACTTTTTTAATAATAACCTCTTGCCCTCTAAAGTTGGAAGTAATCCAAGTTTTTGTTAAAGGAGTATGTGGAGTACTAAGGAGTTGCAAACTGCTAGGTGTAGATGGAAAATTGAAAATAAGAAAAGGACTAATGTTTGGCAAGATCCTTGGGTTAGAAATAAAGAGTCTCTTATGGTTAAGATACTTGTTGTTACGGGGTTTGAAAATCTAGTTGTAGCTGACATTATAAACCCAGTTCACCGTATATGGAATTTAAATTTGCTAAATGAATTATTGCCCCAAGTGGTTGAGGAAGATAGGTTGATATGAAACTTCTCCCTTAATGGGTTGTATATAGTGAAGTTGGGGTATGTGTTAATGAGAGATAACCTTGTGCTTGAGTCATTACCTACTGTGAATCATATAGCGTGGAAATAACTTTGGAAATTAAAATTACCTCCAAAGGTATTGTCATTTGCTTAGGGTGTATGTAATGAAGTTTTACCAATTAATACTAACATTTTGCAAAAAGGGTTTCATGACCCTTTGGTGGTTAGGATGTACAGCATCTCTGACAACTTTTTTTGGATTGGCCATATGCTAAGTAGTGTTGGTCTTACCCTAATATCTATTTTCCATGAGGAGGATTGGAGAGATTATATAGTTGGCTATTTGATCAGTTAGGTAAGTTAAAAGCTAAAGTCCTGGGTAATATCCTTACTATGTTATGGTCAATATGGCGTTAGAGGAACAATAAGCTTTGGGATAACCAATTGGTGTCTCTCAAGTTACAATTTGGCTGCTCACATTCATATTTAACTAGAGTGTTACTTAAGGGGTATGATTTTAACGAGTAGTTCATTTGATGCTTCGACAGGATTTCGTATAGGTGGGTTAAACCAATATTGGGAATGATTAAAATGTAATCTTGATGCAACTTTCAATGACTCTAAAAGGCTTCTTAGAATTAGGTTGGTGCTTTAGGATAGTGATGGAGCTTTTTGTGTATGTAAATGATGTCATTTTACTAGTACAATTCTAGTTAAAGAAGAAAAGCTTTACATTCAATGGAGGCTTTGAAATAGGTTATTACTCTTCAACAAGACTTGATGGACGTAGAGATGGATGCCTAGTTGGTGGTTTTGGCAATTATCAACCCTAGAGAGGATATTACTGAGTTTGGTAGTTTGGTTTTTATTTGTTTACAGCTCAATGTAGTTAGAGATTGTTTCTTATATGAAAGGCAAGCTAATGTGCCTACTCACTCTCTTGCTAGTGTAGCACATTATCTTCCATGCCCTTATGTTTCTTTTGTTATGCCTCTCTATTTGGAGGAACACTTCTTGTTTGATATTGCTCATTCTTGCTAATAAAGATCTCTTTGATTAAAAAAAAAAAAAAGAATTTTGAATTCTAAATTGTATTATATATTATGTAAATGGAATTATAATGGAAGATCTAGTATAGAGATGCAATCATCATCGGTTTGTCAACACAACATAACATTGATTAATTAGTGCCTCAAGTGTTTAATTAATCAAATGGACAAAAGGAAAATGGGGAAAGCCAATGCAAGATAGACAATTACAAGAGCTAATACATGAGTCATGTTTGGACATAAAACATGAATATGGAATGTTTGTACCATTTTTGTAGGATTTTACTTGTCATGTGGTCTTTCAAGATTGCTAAGGTATTTGTCTCAATTTTTAGAGTATAATATATTTTTAATGATTTTAAAATGAAGGGAAATTCTAATATCTATATTTTAGTATTTGTGTTTATAAATCATGTCTATTATTAACTTTTAAAGATACTTTGAAAAATGGAGGCAAAGCACACTTTAAGGATAAATGCCTTGAGATAAGTCATTTATTTAAAGACATAGGGAGAAAATACTTGACCTCTTATATACTTTTAAAAATGAGTGCAAAGTACTTGAAGAAGAAAATATGCCTAAAAGCATAAGGAGATTGTTTGATTCCCTTATATGCTTTTAAAGATGAAGTAAAAGCACATCTCAAGGTGAGACGACTTAAGTATGCCAATGAACAATTCAATGACGAGTGCAAATCAAAAGAAGACAAGCTTAAAATACTTCAAGTTAATAGGGTGCAAGACAAAAAAAAAAATTGAAAAGAAGACAAGCTTAAACTAACCTTTTTAATGATCATGGGCAATATATATCAATGGTTGTAAACAACCGTTGAACATGAACAACGAATGTCAAAAAAAGTCTTCAGGAAGTACCCTAACATATTTGTTGATTTGAAAAATATCTTAACCATTGTGAACAAATATTTAACAATCATAGTAAGACCAATGAGCATGGTTGAATTCCAACTTCTGTTGAAAAAAAATCTTCAAGAAACACCTCAATTAATTTGTTTGAATTTGAGCTAGATAAATGACTATAGAGAAAGCTCAATGCCTACTGAAAGGTCATCCAATGAAAATCCAATAACCATTGATAGAAAAGCTCAACGCATGTTGCAGATAACCAATGACCATTGGAAAGAGACGTTATAACCCCAACTACCATAGAGAGAATTTAACTACTATTGACAAGGTATAACTATTAGATTTTCAAAAGCTAACAAGATTACATTCTTATCTCTACTAGCTAGTGTTTGACACTTTATCTATATAAATATTTTCATTAAGACTTTATGAAGAGTTAGAAAATTTCAAAGCCATTATTTTTTAATGAGCTTTGATTTTTGTATTTTGGGTAGAATGAGTTTTTATACCTTTGAGATAGTGAGTTTATATTTTATTATGCACTAATTGTAATCTATTTGTCTATTTTAGAAACTTGGACACTTGTCTAAGATCATTCCTTTGTAAGGTGTAAAGGTTGATGTTTAGCTCGCTAAAACACTATGATGGATTTTTCTCTCTTAAACCTTGAAAATGAGAGTGTTAAGGTTCCTTTTGATCGGGTCAAAAAGTAAGATTTTTTTTGGTCCTAGAAAAGATAGTGAAAGACCTAAGTGGAATTTAGAAAAATGGATGTAGGCATTATTAACCAAATTACTATAAATTCACTTTTATCATTTTTACAAGCAACTGATTCACCCCTTTACCTTTTGGGTTGCCTTTCTTAACACACTCCATAAGTGGTATCAGAATATTGTCTCTTATTTAAGTTTAATTGAAAGAGAATAGATCTATGACAGCCCAACATGAATGTGAAATCAAAGGCCAATCAGTGGCAAGACCTCTATTCTTTAATAACATCGACTATCAATATTGAAAAAGCAAAATGTACTACTGCCAAAGGTTGAAGTCCATTGAACTTTAGAGAATATAGAAAAGGATCCATATACTTCAAGGAAAAAACTTATAAATGAAACACAAGTTGAGACGATATTAATGAAATGTTAACCTAAGGAAAAAAGCAAGTGGTAAATAATGACAAGGCTATACATTTTTTTTTTTTTTTTTGTGCCTTGAATAGAAATGAGTACAACAAGGTGAGCATAAACATAACTGCCAAAGAAAAGTTAAGAAGCCTTAAAAATTACACATGATGGCACAAACCAAGTAAAAGAAATAAAATGGAGACCATAATCTTTTGATAGAAGACCTTTTTAATGAAGCTATAGGAGAAAATTTCTCAAACATATGTTGCTTCTATCAAATTGTTAGAGAAATGAGACTCTTAGAAAGATAGACACTAATGAAGAATTCGTTAAGAAAGTTTTGAAATATCTACCCAAAAAATAGCTAAACAAGGTCACATCCCTTAAGGATGTGAAAGACTTTAAGACCAAGCTTTTAGAAAACCTATTAAGAAATGTCATGGACTATGAGATGACTTTCAATAGAGAAACACCATCCACATTGGATAAGGCCAGCAATAAGAAAGGGGGGAGTTGCACTTAAGGCTACTTTTAAAAATTCAAAAGCTCTGATGATGAAGAATTGGATGAGGAGGAGGTGGCTCTCATGACTAGTCAATTTCAAAGAATCCTTAAGAGGTTTTTGCAAAGAAAGGGAAAGAATAAACTTATTCAATTGGAATACAATAAGAGTAAAAAGCTTGGTCATATAAAGATCAATTACTCTAAGACCAAATTTGAGAAGAAAGAAAACAAGAAGAAGAAAGCACATAATGCCATTTAGAATGATTCAAACTCCTTCAAATCAAGCTCCTCTAAATCAAGCCAATCTAAGGATGAGCAAAGAAAGATAATGAAAGAAAGAGTCAACCTATGTTTTATAGTTATTAAAGAAAGCTCTCTAAATAAGCTATGCCTCAATGCTTTTGATAGTGATTTAGATGATAATGATCAATAACATAATGAAATGTTTAAATTGAAAAATCCACCAATAATAATTTGGATAAAAGTTTTGAGTGATAAAGTTGTAAAAACAAAATTAGTGGAATTAGAAAAGAGTTTTGAGGCTTTGAGAAAAAAAAAATGACACTTGATAAATGAGAAAAAGTTTTATGAAACTAGTTCTTCTCAAAAAAAGAGTCTTAAAAAGGAAGTTTTAAATTTAAAAACCTATTTTCTCTTTTACAAAAGGCAACCAAAAACTTGATTAAATTTTAGGCTCTCGAAGATCTTCAAAGAAAAACATGGCCTACGCTTTGATTACTCAAAGGTCTTTATCTCTAAGCCTAAGCTTGTACAAGTCTCTTCAAAGGCTAGAACTCTTTCTCCTTTATCATCTAGAATACATGGCATAACTCTAGATGTTGACATTCACACACACAAATGCCTAAAAATTATGCTTATATTTATGAGTCTCAAAGACCAAGGCCAAATAGAAATGCATATATTCCCTACATTCCTAAATCTCAAGCTCCAAGGAAATCATCTCATAATTGATCCTTCTAAAGACCAAGAAGAGAATTCTCTCAGCAATGATTCTAATGTGGTAGATTGAGCTATAAGATATATTTTTGCTATGCTAGGCTAAATAATGAAGATATTTATATTCCTAATCTTCATGGACCTAAAAAATGTATACCAAAAGTTTGATTTGTAGGTTGAGGACTCCTTCACCAAGTGCTTAAAATTGACAATTGAAATGGTGAATGGAAAAAGATAATTACGAAGGAATATAGCAATTCATAAGAAAATTGATACTAAGTCATCTCTACAAGTGTTTGATATTAGATCTGTAATACATTCCTTATCCCATTTTTGCTCTTAATTTGATCATTATATATATATATATATATATATATATATATATA
>CATIWR010305634.1:0-10776 GCA_949677035.1 Omphalea diandra | reverse complement strand
GAGTGGCTGTCGGCCGCTCGCGAGAGACACCCGACCCAACAAAATACATATATATATATATATATATATATATATATATATATATATATATATATATATATATATATATATATATAGAAAGAGAGAGAGAGAGAGAAAGCAAAAGCACAATGAAGGCAAAAATAAAACAACTTAAGGTTTTGGGGGTATATATATAAGAGTGTGAAGAGCTCCCTATTTCTTTTAAAAAATATGATCATTAGGAGTGTTCAACGACTGTTGTGAATGAAACAACAGCGGTTAGACATGACTGTTAGCTAGTTCAAACAAGTATTATTTATTCAATGATGGTTGTTTGTCCACAATGCCTATTGGGTGAAGAATAATGATCATTGGAAATTCACAACGATCGTGGGGGTATATAGAAACATAAGGTGTAAATCACAAATAACACAATGTCATTGGCAAATTCACAACGATCGTTGGCCATGTTTTCCAAAGTAAAACTAGGTTTATAATAGATTTTTCAAATTAGAAAACAATTTCAAAGCTAAGTTGGTGTAAAATATTAATTAAACTCAACAATATTATCATGAATTCAATTAATAAAGGGATAATTGATCAAGACAAAACATAATAAAAAATCTTTGGCTTATAGAATCTAAAAATTTTAATTGAAGTCATTTCACATAACACATCAATAATCAATCAACAAAGAATATGCATGAATTAACAAGGGTAAGATTATGCATGAATTAACAAGGGTAAAAGAGAAGAACCTGTTGATGTTAACTCAATGTACTTTCATCAATCATTCCAAGTTCTCTTTTGATGAATTGCATCCTTTCATCATAAAGAGGTTTAGTAAAAATATTTGCCAATTGATGGTTAGTATCAACAAATTCTAATATAATACCACCATTATTAACATGAACCCTTAGAAAGTGATGTCTTATATCTATATGTATATTCTTAGGATGCTGAATGGGATTCCTAGACAAGTTGATGGCACTAGTGTTATCACATTTGATAGCCACTTAATTTACAATAACCTTGTAATCAAGAAGTTGTTGCTTGATCCTTATGATTTGGGCATAACAAAGACCTATTACCACATACTCAACTTTTGCTATAGATAGAGCAACTGAAGTTTGCTTTTAGCTACTCTAAGACACTAAACATTCACCAAGTAATTGGCATGTGCTTGAAGTGCTAAGGTACACCTTACAAAATCAGCATATGAAAATGCATTTAACTCAAATGAAGAACTCTAAGGATACCAAAGTCCTAAGTTGGGAGTACCATTAAGGTATTTGAGTATGTGTTTTACAACATGCAAATAAGACTCCATGGGATTAGACTGATACCTTACACATAAGCACACATTAAACATAATGTCAAGCTAGATGTAGTTAGATATAGAAGACTATTAATTATACCTCTATACAACTTTTGATCCATAACCTTACTATGTTCATCTGTGCTCAGTTTGATGTTGGTGCTCATAGGAGTTTTGCATGGTTCGTTGCTTTCCATGCCAAATCTTTTGATTAGTTCTCTTATGTATTTGGCTTGGTTGATGAAGATTCCCTCTTTTTCTTGTTTGATTTGTAATCTAAGAAAGAACTTGAGTTCCCTCATCATACTCATCTCAAACTCACTTTTCATCACTTTGAAGAAATCTTCACACAAGCAACCAATAGTGGTGCCAAAAATAATATCATCTACATATATTTACACAAGTAATAAGTCTTCATTCTTCTTTTTAGAGAAGAGCGTTGTGTCTACCAACTCTTTGGGGAATCCTTTCTTTATAAGAAAGTTGCTCAACCTTTCATAATAAGCTCTTAAAGCTTACTTCAAGCCATATAAGGCTTTAGTGAGCTTGAACACATGAGTAGGAAAGCACTGGCTTTCAAAACTAGGTTGTTGTTCAACATAAACTTCTTCATCAGTGTAGCCATTAAGGAAAACACTCATGACATCCATTTGATGTAATTTATAATTCATATGAGATGCAAATGCAAGTAAAATCCCAATGGCTTTCAACCTTGCTATAGGGCACAAATGCCTTATCATACTCAATTCCCTCTTCTTGGTTATAACCCTTAACTACTAACTGAACCTTATTTCTAACTATGGTTCCATGATCATCAAGCTCATTCATAAAGACCTATTTGGTTCTAATAATGGAATGTTTTTGAGGTCTAAGAACTAAGGTCCATACTTTGTTCCTTTCAAACTGATTGAGTTCATATTGCATAACTAAGAACCTGACGCTCATTTTTGTGGCCTTATTTATGGTCTTAGGCTTAATACGAGAAATAAAAGCAAGATTGATACACATATTTCTAAATGATGGTCAAGTTGTTACCTGACTTGATGGATCACCTATGATGAGATCTCTTAGATGATCTTTCTTGAAGACCTAGTCCTTTTTTAGCTAAGTGTCTTTTTCATTTAGTGTAAAAAGAGGTTGATTTGAATTCCCTTCACTCTTCATCTCTTATGGCTTGTCCATATTTTTTCCTTCTTTTATAATATTTGGCTTACTCATGGGACTTACAAGATCATCAACATCTTCTTCATTTCTTAAAGAAATGGGATCAGATTCATAAAAAATAACATGTATAGACTCCTCAACAACAAAAGTTCTCTCATTGAAGACTTTATACCTTTTGTTGCTAGTAGAGTATCGATGGAAATTTCCTTCATCAAATTTGGAGTTAAATTTGTTAAGGTTATCTTTAGTGGTTAGAATAAAACACTTGCAACCAAAGACTCAAAAATATGAAATCTTAGGTTTCCTATAATTCCATAACTCTTATAGAGTTTTCTTTAACAAGGGCCTGACCAACACTTTATTTAACACATAATAGTGTTCACAACTTCAACCAAGAAATATTTAGGAACAGTTTACTCATTTAAGATGGTCTTAGCCATTTCTTGAAGAGTTATATTCTTCCTTTCTACTACACCATTCTGTTGTGGTGTTCTAGGGGTAGAACAATTGTGTAAGATACCATACTCATCACAAAAGCTATCAAATTTAGCGTTTTCAAACTCTCTTCTATAGTCACTTCTAATTGAAGAGATCTTCAAATCCTTTTATTTTTGAATTCTCTTAACAAAGGTTTTAAAGGAATTAAAACAAGAGTCCTTATGAGGAAGGAACAACACCTAAGTATATCTAAAGTAATCATCAACAATGATAGATGCATAATGCATGCTTCCTAACCTAGATACTCTAGTAGGTATAAACAAGTCCATGTGAAGTAATTGCTAGGTTATTGGCATTGAATGAAGATTTTACCTGTTTTTCTTTTTTACATGCTTCACAAACTCCTTCTTTTGCAAACTTAATTTTAGCCAGACCTTCAACGAAGTTTCTCTTACTCAGCTTATTGAGGAGTTTCATGCTTTCATGTCTTAGCCTTCTATGCCAAGTTTTCCCTTCATTCACTATAAATAATAGACACTTTACATCATTTTTAATACAAGAATTTAAATCAATGACATAAATCTTATGAATTCTCCTACAAATGAATAAGATTTTGTTGTCACTCATCCTTGACACATAGTAGGCTTATGGTTTAAACAAGACTTCGAGGCCTTTGTCACAAAGCTTACTTACACTCATCAAATTATATGAGTCCATAAATATCCAAAACTTTATCAAGAATGGGTGAGCCAACATCCTTACCAATTTTACCTATGCTAATGATTTTTGCTTTCCCAATGTCTTCAAATGACACATTTCCAAGTCCTTTAAATTTCTCTAGTTGTGTGAAGAACTCCCTTTTTCCTGTCATGTGCTTTGAACATCTATTTTCTAGATACTAGTCTTGTTTTTCCAACTTGGGATTTCAAACACATCTACAAAATAAAAAGAATCAATCTTATGTACCTGAATCTTCTTAGGTCCTAGAAGGTTAGTTCTAACCATCTACTCATTGTACCTTCTAGCAAGGCAATGATAGGCAATATGGCCATAAATAACATAATATAAGCAATCACCATTAAAATGTACTAGTGTCCTATTTCTAGGTAAAACATGCATATGGTGTTTGTGAGGTTTGTAATTCCTTTGAGCTAATTGCTTGGGCGTGTTTCTCATGTGAGGTGCTCTCATGTAAGGTGTAAACCTATACACATGAGTATGCCATTTCTAAGCCTTTGGAGACTTTCCCTCTTAGGGTTATAATACATGTAGGCATAGTTGGCTCTAGAAGGAGCATTTCTCATTTGTATGTGAATAGGCTAAGACTTAGCCTTTGTGCCATTGGTTTTGACATATCCCTTTTTTGGGAATTTTTGGCTTTTTCATAGGTTTAGGCATGCTAACTTCCTTAGCCTTAACAAAGACTGTCTTGGAAGTAAAAGAAGCAGTAGAGGTAGAAGCATTATATCATAATCCATGTTGAATGGATGGGATCCTTTGAACTTCATAGATAGAATCTAGTTTCTCCTTTCCTTTGGTAAATTTACTGAATCCTTAAGCTTAGAGTTCTAAGCAGTTAGAGACTCAACCTCCTTAGCCAAAGTCTTTTGACTCTTAGTATAATCTTTTAAGGATATATTCTCTTTCTCGAGAGTGGTGGTGTTAGACTTGAAAGTCTCCACTTTCATGGTTAACTTGGTGATAATAGAATATAGCCCATCCCTAAAATAAGAATCAAAAGGATTTACCTCATTCTCACTATCATTGTCAATATCATTATTGGAGGAGTGCTAACTTGAGGACTCATTTGATCTCTCCCTAATTGTCATGAGACATAGATTGGTTAGCCATTTCATGGTGTCCTCCACATTAGGTTTAGAGTCACTTGTATCATCCCAAGTAGCTTTGTACACTTTTTTTTATCTTTCTTAGAGGTGTATTTCTTAGCAGGAGCTTTATTCTTCTTCACTTCGAGGTGCCTTCATGTTGAGTCTGCAAGGTGTCCCAAATTTCTTTTGCTGATGTGCACATTTATAGCTTTGCACACTAAAATTTATGGATAGCATAAAATAAAACATGCATGGTTCTTCTATTTTTAAGATTTGCCTTCTTTTCTTTTATTGTCCATTTACTCTTGGGCTTGGCAATAAAAACATCTCTAACTAATTTAGTTGGAACTTCTCTTCCTTCTTTGATAATGTCCCATAAATCTATAATTTCATTATCTAGAAAGATTTTCATACAGTTTTTCTAATACATGTACTCGTCTCCTTTAAAGAATGGTGGCTTATGGATTGATTGTGATTCCTCATGACTTGCCATGACCTTTACTCTAAACACTTAAGTCTTGATAGAGAGATAAGCTCTGACACTAATTGTGGTCCCTTCATGCCTTATAAGAAGGGGTTGCATAAGGTAATGGCAAGTAAAAAACCAAAGAAAGTTGTGTGTGAAAATAATGAGAAATCGACACAATCAATTTACAGAGGTTCAACATATTCTTAGATACGTCCTCTCCTTTGGTCCTCCACTAGAGCCTTTACTATCAAGATAGATTCTAGGTGCTATTAATCACCTCTACACTAGTAATTTTTAGGCACTACTAAACCATTTTCTAAAGTAGTTTACAAGTGCTACCTTAAACCTTTCATAAAAATGGTTTTGATCTACTAAAATCTCCTAAACCAAAAACCTTTCTCTAAAGAATTTATAATTTAAAGATAAGAAAAAACATTCTCACGTAAGCAATAAACAATGATGACCACACTCATAAAATATACTTGACTTGGTGGAGAGCTTTGAGAGATGTCTTAAGCTTGTTCTTCAACTATGTTTTTGAAGATTTCTTATACAAGCTTGTGACAGTTGATCTTATCTTACAGCTAGATCACACTTGTTTGACCCCTTTTATTAAAAATTGTTTTATAATAAAATAAAATCACTTTTGACCATTTTTCACTTTTTCTCTATACAATCCTATTATGGGAGAGTTCTTTTATAAGCAGACACATGGAACTAGCCATTGAAGGAAGGCTATCACTCTATGTCATAAAGTAGTCATTCAATGCCTATTAGACAGTCTTCACGCCTATTGTTGGATGAAAATACAACTTCAATGACAATTGATTTTATTAAAATGCCTATTGGAACTAACTGTTAGAAAGAGATTTGTCTAGACTTTCCTTTTTTAACTTTCTCAATTTTTTAGTCATCAACTCCTCTAACGACTATTGGAGCTTCTCAATGCCCGTTGAAATTAGACTTCTAACTCCTATTGTGATATGGACAGTGCCCGTTGCAAATTTCTAAGAAGATGTGAACTTAATGTTTTGTTTTTCAAGATTTTGTACAGTGTTTCAATGGCTGTTGGTTTTGGTTCAATGCTCATTGAAAAGTATCCCAATGTCTATTGAACATTTGAACATCTCTCACTGGAAGGTCCATAAACTCTAGCTCTACCTTGGTGCTTTTCCAACACCCATTGGTATAAGTCCAACACCCATGTCAAGACTTCGAGGGTCCTGTTCACATTAAGTCATTTGGTCTAATGCCTATTGTGAAAATGCAATGCCTATTGAGGTATCAATAAGCCATACCCATTACAAAATTTGAACACCTATTATGAGGGTCATCTTGTGAAGCTCAAGTGATTGCAACATCCAACGTCTATTGTGCTAAGTGAGAGTTGATGGTTGAAGGGTTTAGAAACCTTAACTCACATTTTGGTTGCCATTTCAATGCCTGTTGAAAATCTTTAACCCCTGTTGATGAAGTCACAATGCCTGTTGAAATGCAACAACTCCCGTTGGCTTTGAATACTTGGAGTTTTTTAAAAACTCTTCTTCTTAAAGCCTTTGGACAAAAGATTGATGTACTACAAGATCTTACACACCACTTTAAATAAGAGTTAGCTTTGAGATGCATTTGTAATCATCAAAACAAGCTTGGTTTACTAAAACTCCTAAGCTAGATCCAATATTGGTTTTAATCTCACCACTCTTTTTCAACATTAAGGCTTTCTTTTGCACACCCTCTCCTTTTGCATGCATCTCTTTTGTTATATGCATCCACTTTATCCTCTTTTTTCCCACGTTTTGCCCATACCTCTCATGGGTTTTCTCATAGTATTCTTTTTGCTATGCAATAATTATTTCCTTTTCACTCTTATGCACATTATTTCTCTATTTCTTTTTATTTGATTTTTTTAACATCATCTTTATTTATAAAAAGTACATCATCATATATGAGATTTACAATTTAAACATTGAATCAAACTTCTAATGGTGGTATCTTATAATCATGTAAAGAAGAAGTTTGAATTTCAATGGTATCTTTAGAAAAAAGAATCTCATCATCATTGGTAGCCTTTCGATCTTTCATTTTATTAGCTTGTGCCCTAGTTATCTCCTCATTGTGGTATTCTTTGTTACCCTTATAATGGAAGATATCTTTATAGGATTTTAATACTAACCTTTTGCACATGACTTATTTTACTTCTTGCCAAGTAGAAACAAGGTCCTCTCCAAAAATTCTTTTAGTTAATTGCACTATATTCCACCAAAACAAGGCATCATTTTAAATTATAGAGTAGCAATTGATACTTTAGTTTCTTCAACACAATTTTGGTATTCGAGTATGAACTCCACCTCTTTTTCCTATAATAAGTACTTTTTGAGGCCATTTTTTCCATAAAAATTTAGAATTTTTAGTTTATTGTTGTATCTTGTTAGCCATTGGAGACTTCATCTTTTTGCCTTTCAACTTATCATAATAAAACAAGAAGCAAGAAAACAAATAGAAACCTCATAACACTCCCTCATGTGTTTACACTAAAAAAATATGACACTCCCTTTGCGTTTCACATAATAAGGCTTTTTCCCTATTATGATCTCACACACTTTTGCCTTATACTTCTCTTGATTCTTTTCTTTAAGTTCTTTAGGAAGTAAAGTTAATAGTGTCAAATATATCCTTAATTACTTAACAAACAAGCAATTCAAAACTTATAATGACTCTATATATCAAAGGAATTGAATTAAAAACCAATAGAAGGAAAAAACATAAGGTTAGCAAGAAATCAAGTCCAATTAGCAAGTTGAGTAAAACTAGAAATAAATCAAATTTTGTAAAGGTTGAATGAAGCAAAATAAATAGAAAATTTGGTGTTTAGGCCAAATTTAAAGTTTGCAAATCAACCAATTTGAAATTTCTTGCAATTAGCTTCTTTCTTTCTCTTTCTTTCTTTTCTTTTCTCTTTTTATTTTTTCTTCTTTTTATGTTCTTTTTTTTTCCTTATGAATTCTTCCTTTTTCTCTTTTTTTAATTTAATTTCAAAGCTAAATTACAAACAAGAACACAAAATAATGCAAAAGAACACAACTAGGCCGAATTAGATGTAACTTTTTCCAAATGCAATCTTTTTTGCAATATTCAACTTTGATGGCCTTGAAACTAAAATAGACACCAAATAATTAGTAAAATTAGACTAAGATATGAATTTGAATGAAAAGAAACTAAGAAAAACCAAATTGAATGCAAAGAATAAGGTAGTTTGCAAGAATTCCACAATTTAAAGAAATTTTGACAAATTCCTAAATTTTAGGAATTTTTGCACAAATCATGGATTAAAACTAAAATTAAGGTCAAAATAAGGATTATCCAACAAAGAAAAATGAATTTGACTAAAAAACAATGAAGAAATTTGAATGGAAAGAAAGAACCAATAAAATTACAAGTTTTTCTTAAATTTTAGGAAATTTCGTAAAATTCCAAAATTTAGGGATTTTGTTGATGCAAGTGGTTCTTGTTGGACTACATTGGTCAAACCTAAGTTAAAATTCTCTTTTGATCTTGATAATATGGATTGATGTATTCTAACATCACTTTTAATTGTTGATTTTGCAAATGTTTATATAGGTTTGCATTAGAAGTTGAATGGGAGTCTAAGTTTCATGTATTGTGAAAGGCATCCTAATTCGTTGTAGTGAACATCGTGACCACTATCTTATAAGAAGAATGCATGAAGTTGGGACAAATGATTTCATTGTGGAAACCACAACCACTATCTTGCTAAGTAACTAGTGAAGTTGTGACAAAAGATTTTGCGATGGGAGTCATGTCCAGATTCACGACAGTGACTTTTACATTTAACTAGAGGGAATCACATCCTCAACCAAAGCATGCCAAATGTCTCAAAGAGCCATAGGCATATTAAAATTCATGAGAGTTAAATATTGATGGAGACTGTGACTTGATGGAGTAATAGCTCCTTGTCAAATAGAAGGATTCGTCATGGCCATCACGTCCTAAAGAAAAAAATATCGCCGCTATAACTTTTATTTGGCTTGAAGAACATAATGACTATTTTTCTTAGAAGACTAATGGTGGCGTGCCATGTGGACTAGACATTAGATACAAATGAAATTCTCTATAGTGATTTCAACAATTTTAGTGCAAGAAGAAAAATCGCGACCACGAATGACCAGTCACGATCGTGAAATCTATCTAATAGACATTTAATGCAATATCTGCCCAACACAACTTGGAGATTTAGAAATTGTTTTGTTTGTAATGTCTCTTTGATAGTTATTGCCTATAAATACTCCACCATATGGACTTGAATGCAAAAGAATAGCATTTAATTATGGCAAAACTCTTGCAAACTTGTTTATCAAACTTTATTCATTTAATTATTGCATGTGAGTTGTTATTGTTGGGTGTAAGCATTAAACAACAGTGTTTTAGGTTTGAGAGTTAGCCTATTTGTAAAACTCTTATATAAGTTAAGTGTGAGCCTTTGGGAAAACACTTCAGAGGTTTTTTGTGTAAGCCTTGAAACACAAATTGTAAGGTTGTGTGTGAACCATAAAACACAGTGTAAATGTTTGATGTGAGCCCAAAAACACCATTTAGTGATAGTATAATACACAATTAAAAGAATTGGGGAGTGGACATAGGGTTTGTTAACACCTAAATGACTATAAAATCTTGTATCTTTAACTCTTCTCCTATATATTTTATTTCCATCTCATAAAATTCTTCCCTTTAAATTTTAATTTTCCTACCAATTCAACCCCATACTTGGTGCTCAAGGGCCAATAAGTGGTTCAACGCTTGGTCTCAACCAAAACCTTAAGTGTGTGAGAAAAGACCAATGGCACAAGAAGGAATCCATACCCATCTCAAGCCTTGCTTCAATGGATCCGACTATACTCGTTAGAAGTATAGAATGGAGATATGTTTGGACAGTGATGTGGTGGATCTATGGGACATAGTAGCAAAAGAATGGAAGCCTCCTACCAACTTGGTTGATGAAAGTGAAGGATTGATCCCAAGGGAAGAATGAATGGAAGCACACAAAAGATCAAATAGAAAAAACAAAAGGGCAATGATAATTCTTCTTAGCTTCTTGTCAAGAGAGGAGATTAGAAGAGTACAACATTGCCTCACTACCTATGAAATTTGGAAGGCATTAAAGAATTAGCATGAAGACACAACATTAGTGAAGTCTATCAGGTTAGAAATGTATGTGTAACATCCTTATCCCTATTCATTGGCATTATCACATGAATATATTCATTGGACAAATGATATGAAATCACATATGAGCATATACACTGTATCAAATTATATGAAATCTCACGTGAATATATGCACAGGATAAATAATCATTTAGACATATGAATTGTAAAAACACGACAATGACAATTGCACCGTTGCATTTGGGATGCTTAAACATATATGCAGTGTTTGCATAGTTATATGACAAATTATTTCATGTTGTGTGCTTATTATAGCATCATAAATAATGGTGGTTGAGAGCTCATATAAAAGTATAAAGAGTATCTAGAAATTAG
>CATIWR010305558.1:0-20856 GCA_949677035.1 Omphalea diandra | reverse complement strand
TATATATATGTAATAGAACATAATCATATCATAAAATTATCACATACACACATTGAATCTAACTATGGTTTTTACTCATCTTTTGATGTGACCAACCTTTATGGTATGTTTGGTTCTCTCTCTAGGGCTTCCTCAAAATTTTGAGATCCTAAAATTTGATACATACATGGTTATAAGTATGTCAAAATGATTATGAATGCTTGGTATTCAACTATGACATGATTCATGCAAGTGGACCTAGTGTTTATGCAAATTTTCCTTATATGGTAGCCTAAGCTTGCTATACTCTCATAACAATAACTCTAAATATACTTATCCAAATGACTTGATTATTTTTTTAAAAAAAACTAGACATATAATGATAGAACATATTTAAATTTAAGGCCAATATCAAACACATAAAATGTGGTGAATTTTTAAATTTTTTTCTGTTGTAATGTCATCTTAGTTTGAGTAGGTCTTATATTCTTAAGTGTATCTCAAATTGTACAAATCCAGTTGTAATAATAATATACCATAAGTTACAAACCATATAAAGGAACATTTTTCATTTTTTATACATTATCTGATTCAATCTATAAGGTCACCAAAACAAAGGACCAATCTCAGGGTGAGTAGGTTTGTAAGATGTTAATAAACAGTCATGATGAAGGGACAATATCTCAACAACAATGCTAGATTTGGCAAAAATATTTCACAGGTATGTATATCAGACATAAATATACAAATTTCAAGTTTGTACCATCATCAAATTTTGAATCTATGACCATCAAATTCTTGGAAAACAGAATTAAAAGAAAGGTGGGGTTACATCAGGGTCAATCCCAATCAATGGGCCATATCTCTTTCCACACAATAAATCAATCAAAAATTCTTTATAGGCACTTATAGGGGATATAACTCTACAAATTTCATGTTTTACACTTTGTAAAAATTAGAACATAAGGATATCAAAATATAAGAAAATAGAAAGACTAAGGTCATCTCGATTGGTTGTGAACCAGCCCTAATGAAGGAGCTATAACTCCTCACACACACCAAATCAAGAAAATCTGTTTCATATGCATTTATATGAGATGTAAAGCTACAACTTTAATATTTTTCACTTTCCCTAATTCCTCTTCTAGGATTGTGAAATTGTGGGTACAAAATCTTGCTCTAACAACAAAATCTAACATAAACAACTCTTGTTCTCTTGAATTTCAACTTCCATCCAATAGCTCTACCTCAATTACTCCATAATTCTCACTAACCATGGATGATTAAAATGTCATGAGAGGTTAATTTCAGTTGAGAAGAAGATAAATTAACTTACCTGAATTAGAAAAACCTTAGGACTCTTTTCTAGGCAGCTCACACTTCTTCCCTTTCTTCTTCTTCTTTTTCTTCCTTAGCTCTCTCTTTCTTCTGTTGTACCTCACCTCTAACCCCTTAATTTTGATCCTAAAGGGTAAAAAATTCCACTTGTAAGCCTATTGCAACAAGACAAAATCATGGTGTTGCATCCCTATTTGTTGAAAGTTCAATTTCCTTTTTTAGTCTCTCTTTTTCACTCCTTAAGCAGCTCCATCCATCTCCTAATTCCTAGATGCTCCTTATACTTTAAAATAAGCTCTATAACACCATTATTTATGATCAATAATAATCACACAACATAAAATACTTTGTCATGCAACTAAACAAACACTACATACATATTAGTGTCCCAAATGCAATGGTGCAAGTGTCATTGATGTGCTTCTATAATTCACATGTCTAAATGATTAATTATGTAATGCATATGTTCATGTGAGATTTCATATCATTTATGCAATGAATATGTTCATGTGATAATGCCAATGAATGTGGATAGGGATGTTACATGGTGGTTTCTTCCTATTGGTTGAAAGTTAAATATTTTTGCTTTTTATCCATTTTCTTCATTCCTTCATCACCTTCGTCCATTCTCTAATTTCTAGAGGCTTTTTATACTTTTAGATGAGCTCTCAAACACCATAATTTATGATGCTATAATAAGCACACAACATGAAATAATTTGTCATATAACTATGCAAACACTGCATATGTTCAAGCATCCCAAATGCAACGGTGCAATTGTCATTGTCGTGTTTTTACAATTCACATGTCTAAATTATTATTTATCCTGTGCTTTTGTTCATGTGAGATTTCATATCATTTGATATAGTGCATATGCTTATATGTGATTTCATATCATTTGTGCAATGAATTTATTCATGTGATAATGCCAATGAATAGGGATAGGGATGTTGCTTGTGTTCCCTAACTTAAGGAGAGTTGAACAGTGTCAAGGTCTAGTATATGGACTGACGTACCTAAGGTCACTGATGGTAGTTCTAATGAGGTCATTGACCAACATTCACATTGTTTCTTACTATATGCTCTATCAGGGGTTGTATTTTCGAGCACTTTCAACGTAGCTGAGCTTTGCTTATTATCAGTGCTGGAAGATCTAGACCTGCTCCATCCTTTCAATTAGGGTTCTGTGGCACTAGCGTATATATATCGATATCTTTGACCAGTGCTTTCAGGGTAAGGGGTACATGTGAAGTGCTTATCATAAGTATTTCTTAATCCATTTTTTATGTTTTGTTATTATTTTATTGTTTTAGGATTTATGCTGCATTTGTTGATAAAAATATGGTGCTGAGTTAAGCTTATTGTAAGGGATTGACCCTGAGGTTGATGCGAAAGGTGGTTACCCCACTTTTTATGGTCATGTGATGTGACCTACCTAAGTCTTCTCTTATTGTTACGTGCACTCGCCTGAACATGATCAGTCTTGATCAGGTATTTCCTCTAGCATTGATAAAGCTTATGAGTTGTAATTATTTATTCATCATTATATAGTCTTATACATACAGTAGTCCTTTGTCTTTATTGAAGTTGCACCACAATGAAAGGGATCCTTTGGATATGTGGCCATTAGAGGTAGCAGGTTGATGGTGGGGCCCTCTATTTGGGAATGGTACTTAGGTGAGTGCATCTTCTGCTAGTGCAAGGGCCCGGATGCACGACTTGTCCAACGATGTTTACCTTATGAGCATGTTTTAGGTGAGGGATCTAAAGGATATAGAGATCGTTGTAGCATGTGCTTCTTACTAGAGAAGTATATGGTTTTCGACAGGATCCCCTATAGATCTTGGATGATCGAGGCCCTACTTGAGAGTTTCCTATTGTCTGACAATACCATCCAAGCATTTCCTTAGTATGCACCTGATGATGGGATCATCCTCTAGTATGGGGGTCAAGAAGGGTTAAGGAACCACTATATAGGCTACTAGAGATCGATCACTTTTACTCTTTTATTCAGCACCACTATTACTTGAGGCAACAAATGGGCCTATAGATCAACTTTCAAGGGCCTAAAGCCTATAGTAGTAAGTGATCTAGTTTCTATGCCATACAACTTAATGCAGACTTATCTAACTTCACTAATAGGCTTTATGATGGTGCTGCAGATCACTCAGTTCATTTGCATGTTCGAGCTAAGACTACCCATATGAGTATCCCCTTCATTACTTTCTTGTATGCTTGCTATGATATAGGCTTTATTGATAAAAATGCTTTTCTTTCTCTCTTTTTGTAGATTCCACCTGTTCAAGCTAACTTTATGGTTGATCTGATTATTGATCTAAAGAGAGTGCATATTATGCAAGTTAGTGAGTAAAGTTTCACATAATAAATGCAAAAGCAATGCATGTATGCATGTTTACAATTTGTGTCTAGTGTGTTTTGTGTCCTACTATTTAAGCCTTTATGTTTCTTGTCGGAGATTATCTAATGCCTAAAACACAAGATCAAAGATAAGGATAAGTGTCTGGCAGAGGTGGAGGCAGAGATTATGACCATGGCTTAAGCAACCGTAATATGGGTATGTGGCTACTATTGTTAAGGCAAATTTTGAGGCACCCCCTACTTTGTCTTTAGGATTTTCCTTCCCTTTCCCTTGAATAAAATACAATTTGATTATCACTAATATTTTGCATAGTTATACAATTTTTATTAGACAACTAGAAAGCCCTAATTTTGGATAATTGCTTAGATATCAAGATTCCTTTAGGATTTACTGAGGTGATTTTACCTCTATTTTTTTCAAACTTTGAAGCTTGGGCTTTAGCACAAAGACATGATTTTGGCTCCTAATTCTATGTTTTGAGTGTTTATTGAACTATTGGTCAGTACTTATTCATACATATGCTTTTCAAAACTAGTATATATGACATTTAAGTATAAAGTGCAAAGGGGATATCAAATGTTTTCCAAGAGTTAGGAGGGTTGTATAGCTCAAAATGAGGCATGTATAAACCGTTTGATAGTTATACAGAGCTACTAAGCTATGTACAACTATCAAGCACTAATAAGCCTTATCTTATTCTATAAAAACCGATTCCAAATTAATTATTTACAACTACCATTTCTATCCTCCAAACTATGTCAAAAGCTTTTCTAAGATCTCTCCCACCCTAGATCAAGCCTGATTTACCATGGGATGTTCTTTGAACTCTTTACTACCTCTCATCTATCTATTTTGATGCATAAGTTATAAGGAAAACTTGCAATTTTTAGGATTCCACTACCCATACCTTTCATTTTAGGGATGTAGAGTTCTACTTACTATTATAGTAGTTAGTGCTACTCTCGACTATCTCACTGTTATAGTAGTTAGTGCTACTCTCAACTATCATGTTACAACTGTAGACCGAATTGTGTTGCCTCAACTAGATTAACCACATGTTCAAAATATGGTAGAGTTGTTCGACATGTAATATGAGGAGGTACCCCGATACATATTAGGTGAGGAGAAAATTCTCATGGATCATTTTCTCACCCTTTTCCCCTTTAGGGGCCATGTTGGGATGGCTTAGGCCCGTATCGCGATAGCCATTTTAATGGGTGAGTTTTTACTAGAGAGGGATGATAGAGAAATCGATCTATAAATTTTGTCACTTCTAAAAGGAGTTGAATTAGGGAGAACCCCCATACTGACGATTTTAGGCCAGACCCTTATAGGTCTAGATAAAGTAGATCCTAGTGTCAACAATTCTTTAATAAGGAGCCATCTATAACTTTAGGTAAAGATTCCTCTCGTAGTATTATTATTATTTTTTCTTTTATTCATGCCCTAATTTTTGCTTGGACTGCCTTTATGGGTTTTCAATCTAATAGGTTACTCATTTTTTCTTAGAGCACCCTTTTGGGTTTTCAACCTAATGAGCACATTATATTTTTTTTTTTTCTCTTTTCACCTATTTTTTCTTTTTATTTTTCTTTTTTTTCCTTTACATATACCTGTAAGCGATGCTAGAACTATTAGCTCTACCCAATTATGGACATGAGGCTTTATTACCCACAATATCATTTGAACAGTCATTTATGAGACCAACTATTACTAAAGTCAAACGGGTCAAGTGGCAATCCTGCATTGTTGTCACCAATATTTGTTGAAGCTGCCTATGGTGGAATCTATCATGTGTTACCCTCAGGACTTATGGGCATTGTGTCATTCTTCCTACCTTGTCTTCAAGCATGCTTTATGAACCGATTTATGTATGTTGCCAATTTAGTGCTCCTCAATCTGAGGTACAATTCCTCCCTTTATATAGGGTCCCTTATCCTAGCAATTTTTGGATAACATTGAGGATACATGGACCACCCACCTCATTTATGACTTTTATACTAGTTGAGACCCTTAGCCTGATGATAATGCAGACTAACATGGCATGAACGTGTGATCTTTAAAGCTAAAGGCATCACATTTGCGAGTAGTAGACAATGATCTTTCATAGAAAATACTATTTTATATTTACTTCTATTTTGAGGACATGTATGACTAGTCTACTTTAATTATGCAAATATAATTCCATTTGATATTAATTTAAGACAAATCATTTACATTTTACACATTACATATTAATTAAGTGTATGACTTATACTTTTAATATGAGGACATTAAATCATCTAATTGTCTTGCTTAATGCCTTTTTCTTGTCGATCCTCTGCTCATTCATCCTTGTCTTCTTTGTAGTCATCTAGTTGTCCTATCAAAGGCCCTTTTGTGTCGATCACACTCTCTTAACTCTTACTTGCATTTATTTCTACTTTTATGTTTTAACTTTTACTTAAGCTGCCTTTTTAGGTTTTTTAATTAGATAGCTTACATATTTCTCTTTCTAGTGAAATTATAATTACCCTTACACCCACTCCTTTCTTGTTTATAGCTCCATCAAAGTATTCTCTCCATTCCTAAGGCTTAATCAATCCTAACCCTTGGTCCAGGAATTGGGAAAATTTAGATTCCCATTCTTCTAAAGGTTGTTGTGCCAAATACTCTTAGACTACCCATCCTTTGATCACGTTCTTAGCTACATACCTAATATCAAATTTGATGAACAAAACTAACAACTTTGCAAACTTTCCTGTCAAGGAAGGGTCATCGTGTAAGTACTTAATCAGATCAAGCTTTAAAACCATGAAATATGATTGAAATAATGTCTTAATTTCTTTATTGCCTAAACTAATGCCAGACAAGTCTTCTCCACTTGGTTGTACTTCAATTCATAAGATAACAACTTCTTACTAAGATAGTACAACATATGTTTGTTCATTATTTCATTCTCCTAAGCTAACATTACATCAACACAACTGCCTTCTATTGTCAAATACAAATTAATGGTCTCTATAGCTTTGGTGGCTTTAATATTGGTATGTTAGTCAAATATTCTTTTACTCTCTTTAAGGCCTTTTGGCATTATTCGCTTTGCTCCATCAGTTGATCTTTCCTTAATAGCTTGAAGATCGATTCACAAATTAGAAAAGCCTAGCTATGAAATGACTAATGTAGTGTAAGTAGCCTAGTAAACCTTGAACCTTAGGCCATCTTCTTTGTCTTAAGTTTAGGCATTTCCTGAATAGCCTTTACCTTATCTAGATCAAGTTTGGTACCCTTTTCACTAACCACACGTCCTAACAACTTACTAGAGGTGGCTTTGAACACATACTTCTTTGGATTCAACCATAAGTTATACTCATCGACTCTCTTCAAAAACTTTTCCAAACCTTTAAAGTGCCCTTCCCTTATTTTCAACTTCACCATCATGTCATTTACTTACACTTCTACCTTATTATGAATTAAGTCATACAATAGGGCAATTGCCATTTATTGGCATGTTGCTCTTATATTTTTCAACAAAATGACATCACTCTATAGTAAAACATCCCTTATAAGTTGTCTTTACCTTATCCATGATAGCAATGATAATTTGGTTATACATAGAGAACCCATATATAAAGTAATACATAACACAAGTTGTGACACTATC
Source organism: Omphalea diandra (assembly GCA_949677035.1). Taxonomy (NCBI): domain Eukaryota; kingdom Viridiplantae; phylum Streptophyta; class Magnoliopsida; order Malpighiales; family Euphorbiaceae; genus Omphalea; species Omphalea diandra. The sequence goes on along the minus strand of CATIWR010305558.1, from coordinate 13,516 downwards.
AATTAACATATCAATGTGTGGTAAAGTCATCCTTTGGGCATGCTTTGTTTAGATATTTATAGTCAATACATTTCCTCACTCATTCATCCTTTTATGGTGCTGGTACTATATTGGCTGCCCATTTGGGTTAGTTCGCTACATCTAAGAACTGGGCATGCAATTGCTTTGCTACTTCTTATTGAGCAATTAAGCCCACTCAGGTCTCATCCTTCGATGCTTTTATTTTACCGATTTCATGTATGAGTAGGTCATAATTTTGGGTTCTATAATTCACTTCTGAACCCCTAGCATATCATTGTATGTCTAAGAAAAAATCCTCTAGTACTTCTCGATCAGTTGTTTAAACTTCCTTCACTCCTCTAGTATGACATCATTAGCAATGAGCAAGATTTTTAGATTTTCTTATATGCCAATATTAAATGTAGTAATATACACAAAATTTATGTTAAATATACTCATAAAATGATACATGTTATGCATACTACCATTAGGAAACACATCACACATGTAAGCAAACTCATCATTCATTACCTTAAACTTAACAAGAAATACATCATTATCATCCTTAAAAAGATTATAAACAAGAACATCAGTAGTAACAAGAAAATTGGTTTCATCTGGTTAGTTGATATAAGTTTCATGTACTCAAACCTTTCCTTCTTCTCTCATCAGTCAGAACATTAAGATCAATATTCTACACATAATTTGCCACTTTCCCATTCTTATTACCAATAAAAACCTTGACAACTCCCTAAAAACCTTATTTCATATGATCATCCCCTAACTCAATTTTTTAAAAATCTACCTTAAGTGTTATACCATCTATCATGGTATGCTCAATCTCATTCACATGGCCCTACACTTCCTTACCACTTACTTCATGATGGAGTTCATAATCATGCTTTCGATATACTTTAATTTTATTTATGTAAACAACCTCAATGAACTTGCATGACCCAATATACTCTCATTATGAGTCCAAGAATGGTGCATTTTGCTTTATTGAGGTAGACTCCTTTTCTGCATGATCTTCCTTAGTGGCCAAAAAAGTCTAGCCTAATATATATTGCTTCCTTTGTCCTTCAATGATCGTCTTATTGTCATTTAATAGCCATGTTGACTAAGGACCATACATAACCATAAACTAACTTGATTCTTGATCATCCTTTGTCTTTTTAATATATTTGCCTTTCTTTTTTTCTCTTTTTCTTCTCGTTCTCTATGTTTGATGAGTCTTAATAATTTTGATATCCTAGTTCACCAACATCTATTTGGAAAAAGGCCTTCTCGAGTTCATCTATATCACTACCCAATGACTTCTCACTTTTAGTGGTCCGTTGCTCAACTTCTCTGGCAACTTCTCATTCTTTCACAAAGAAATCTGATAGTCGTTCGTGCAAGTGCCTCACTTCTAATACTGACCCCTTTACCATGATACCCTAATCCTTTCCTTGTGGTATAAGTGGGAATTTCTAGGAACTCTTATATGCTGGTATAATTCTTCACTAACCCTTATTTTAACAGAAAGTTCATGTTCTTCATAATCACCATCACTTTAGGATTAACCCACCTATTAGTGACTATAACAACTAAAAACCCTTGGAGATCCGTAACAACCATAAATAAAGCTGACACAATTTTCCCCACCTCTGCATAGATGGTCATAATCTCTCTTTTATAAGGAATCTTAACTTTTTGGTGAACAGTGAAAGGCATACCACCCAACGGGTGATATTATAGCCTCCCTAATAAAAGTGAGAAGGTGATTGGGATATCAAAAACTATAAATTCACCATCATCTCCACTATGCCTATTTTTGCCAGGGTCTTGAACACACCCAAAGCTATTTCCTACTATCATCATAGGCTCGAATGAAATTGTAAAAAACTTTCAAATCTTTCTTAAATAATCTAAATATATGTAATAACTTTGATTGGCAAATGTTAATCTTGAAACTATCAGCAACTATCACACATGATGTATAAGTTCCATTCTCCTCAACTCAAATGAACAGGGCTAGATTATGATCTCTTCCTTTTAGAGGCAAATCCTCATTCAAGAAAGTGAGTTTACCTTTATGAGTCACTAATGCAATGGCATCATTTAGAATGGTTTTACAATAAAATTATTAGGATGAGTTTACCTTTATGAGTCACCAATGCAATGGAGAAAGCATTCTACCATGTGGAAATTAAGAAAATAGGTTATTTAAATTATCGGGATTCATTAGAAGAAGAAGGTGAAAAGAAGAAGATGATGATGAAGAAGGGTAAGGAAGTTGCAGAGACAGGTGATATTCAAGAATCAAGCCAGTCTATGAGATTTTATGATCCTCAAACCACATGTATATGGATGACAAATGGAAAATATCTAACATGGAACATGAGCAGTATTTGTTGGACTAATAATTTTTTACAATTGGCAAAGATGCTAGGAAGAAAAAGTCTAAAGTGGTTAATTAAGAGGTGCTTCCTGTTGATCCAAAATAAGGATATTTTGCATTATGTAAGCCCATTAAAGGGACATACATAGGAATGAGCTTGGCAAACATTGGGGACATGATTATGAACTTCATTAAGGATGTTAATGATGGTCGAATAGTACAAAGGTAAAGAGTAGAAGATCAGTAGGTAGAGTTGGATGAGATAGCACTGTGAGACAATTTACTAAAGATTTAGCCAGGAAATAACAATATGAAATAGGATTTTAAGTGGGTGGTAAAATTCATGACTGGTATAAAAGTTGAGAAAAAGGTGAGTTTTGAATAGGCCAGTGATTTCAAAGATGCTCTTGAGACAATTGATGAGAAGAAATGTAAATAAGAAGAGGAGACAAATGTCTAAAGGACTCCTACCAATGTATCAGAAGAATTTGCTTTTCTTTATGCCTTAGATGTTCTTATTTCTAGCCTTTTCAAGGATGATGATGTATTTGTTTGAAGGTTAAGGCAATGAATGACAAATTTGCTTACTTATGTATGTTTTTCTTGATGGTAGTGTGCATACATGCATTATTTCATGAGCATATTTAATATTAATTATATGCATGGCATTGCATTTAATCTTGGCATAAGGGAAAAATTGAAAATCTTACTCATTACTAGTGACGTCACATTAGAGGAATGCAATATGTTTGAATAATTGCTCTAAAAATATCATTAGGTCTTTACTTAGATATACAAAGATATGCCAATGGTTGATCAATGGATAGTCAAGCATAAGATCTTGACTTACCTATATATGAGGTCAGTGAAGTAAAAGCTTAGGAGAATGAGACTAGAAAGGGCTAAGGAAGAGCCAGTGAAGCAGTTGAAAGCCAACTTACTAGAGATAGTTAACTACCTCGAGTGGCTGGCCAATATAATGTCAGTGCTAAAGAAGAAAGAGAGAGCAAGGATGTGTGTGGACTATAGAGACTTGAACAAAGCTTGTCCCAAAGATGATTTCCCTTTACCCCATATTAATGTGCTAGTATATAATATTAGGACATGTGTTATGTAGTCCTTTATGGATAGGTTATTAGGCTACAATCTGATTCCCATGGTTATTATAAATAAGGTAAAGACATCTTTTATTATAGAGTGTAGGACATACTATTATAAGGTGATGTCATTTGGCTATTGAATGACAACTGGTCTACGCTATGACTTAATCCATAAAGAAGTATATATGTACGTAGAGAACAACATGGTGAAATCTAAACTGAGGGAAAGACACTTTGAGACTTTAGAAAAGTTCTTAAAAAGAGTTCACTAGTATAACTTGAGGCTGAATCCTAAGACGCGTGTGTTCATGGTTACATCCGGTAAGTTATTAGGACAAGTGGTGAATGAGAGGGGTATCAAAGTTGATATGGATATGGTTTAAGGCTTTTTAGGACACCTCCAGTACATTAGCAGATTCATAGCTAGACTCACTCTTATTTATGAACCAATCTTTAAGTTGTTGAGTAAGGACTAATTAATAAACTTGAATGAACAATTTTAGAATGTTTTTGAGAAAATAAAGGAATACCTAACCAACCCACCAGTTCTAAAATCCTCGAAGTTGAGAAAACCATTAATTTTGGATTTAATAGTGAAATATAGTTTTGTGGGAGTAATGCTAGCATAAGAGGATGAAAGAGGGAATGAACATGTTGTGTATTATCTTAGCAAGAAACTACTCCCTTATAAGGAAAGGTACAATTAAATTGAAATATCTTGCATGGTGTTAGTATGGGCTATAAAAAAGTTGATGCATTATTTCTAGTCATAGTCCATTGAGGTAGTCTCGAAGCTTAACCCATTCAAGTACTTGAACAAAGCCGCTTCCTTGGCTAGAAAATTAATAAAATGTCTAATACTATTAATAGAATTTAGCATCATGTATGTGACAATAAGATAATTAAGGATTAGGTGTTTAAAAAATATTTTGCCCAACTACCATTCGTAAAAGGAGAATCTAAACTCTCTTAGTTCCTAGATGAAGGGCTAGGAGCAATTGAGCCTTAATACTATAGAATGTACTTCAATAGAGTGGTAAATAAGAAAGGAGTAGGCATTCATTTAATTTTATTGTCATCAAAAGGAGAACTGTTCCCTATGGCTAAGAAGTTGGAATTCAATTTGACTAATAACATGGTCAAGTATAAAGCTTGTGCATTTGGATTGGAATCACTAATATAGATGAATGTTGTAATAACTTAAGTGTATGAAAATTCACTACTAGTCATCTCCTAGGAAAATGATGAGCGAAAGTTGAAAGAGGAATAATTGGCCCATACTTGGAACATTTGTAGAGGTTGATCCATAATTTTTACACAATCGTATTTCATCATCTATCATGGGAGGAGAATATGATGACTAATGCCTTAGCAACTATGGTTTCTATTTAGGATGGATTAGAGAAAATGTTAATAAAATCGTTAATTCACAACACTATGCTATATGAACAAAAAAGTGATGCAAGCATTAATAGAAAATCATTCATGATATTATGATGTAAAAAAGGTACTTAGAGAGTACTATGAAGGGGCTGAAAAGGGAGATAAAGATGTAATTCAGAGGTTAGCATCATAGTACATAATTCATGATGACATGTCGTACAAGCAAATGTCAAATGAGGTTCACTTGAGATGCTTTATAAAATAGGAAGTGAGTAAGGTCGTTGAAAAGGTCCATGTAGGAATATGTGTCCCCCATATGAATGAGAAAGACTTCACGAGGAAAGTCTTGAGGATGGTTTATTACTAGACCACTATGGAGTAGGATTGCATTCAAATAGCTTGAAACTACCACAAATGTCAAGTTCATGGCGACCTCAATCACATGCCTCTAGTGGAATTATAGAATTTGACTTTGCCATGGCCATTCATGGTTGAGGCATTGATGTGATAAAATAAATTAAGCAAGCTTTTACAAGGGGCCATAAGTACATTGTGGTAGTAGTCGATTACTTCTCAAAGTGGGTTAGAGCTGAATCTTTCAGTAAGTTGGGGGTAAAGCAAATGTCTTGATTTATAAAAAATAAGCTCATTTACTATTATGGAATATTGGATCACATTGTGATAAAAAAAAAAAACGTGTTCATTTCCAGGCTAAGGTCAAGATAATCTTTAAAAGTATGGGGGTAGTCCATCACAAATTATCACCTTACATGCCACTAGAAAATGGGGTAGTTAAAGCAGCAAATAAGAACATCAAGAACATCCTTGCCAAGATGGTTGAAACTTACAAGGACTAGTAAAAAAAAAGTTGCCTTTTACATTATAAGGATACTAAACCATAATTAGAACATCAATGAGAATGACATCATGCTCTTTGGTGTATGGAATAAAGGTGGTGTTACCAATCGAAGTGGAGATATAGTCCCTAAAGGTGTTGGTTAACACAAAATTCTTAAGTACCAGTAGGTCATAAGTCAGTTTGAATAGTTAGCCCTTTTAAATAAGAAGAGGTTAAAGGCCATTGATCATTTCTAGTTATATCAAACTAGAATGGCCTGTAATTTCAATAAAAGGCTTAAGTCAAATACAATAAGAGTAAAGGGCTTGGTGTTAAAAACAATTCGATCGTAAGTTCAGGATCCCCAAGGAAAATTCAAATTGAATTAGAAAGGTCATTGCATAGTTAAGCATATCTATTTAGGTGGTGCTGTGAAATTATCTGACATGGATGAGAATTAATTCTTTAAGCTGATAAACCTGGACAGGTTGATAAAGTACTTTGTGTAAGAGTGTAATAAAAGTAAAATAAGCCTAATAAGCTTAAAACATAGAAGGATGACTTAAACAATAAATAGGGCATCAAAAAAAAAAAAAAAAGAAATAGAAAGTCCACTAGGTTGAAAATGCAAAAGGATAACTTAGGCAATAATTAAGGCATTGAGAGACAAAAAGATAAAAAATAAGAAATAAAAAGTTTGCTAAGTTGAGAACCCGAAAGGGCCACTTAAGCAAAAAGTAGGACACCAACACACGCACACACATACATACATATGTGTGTGTGTGTGTATATATATATATAAAGAGAAAGTGTAAATGATAACCGAGAAAGCCCAGTATAAAGTAACAGAGTATAAGGCAATAATGAAGAGGAAGCAATGAAGAGCAAAATGGCAATAGGTCAAAGGCATTAAGCAAGACAATCAAATGATCTAATGTGCCATTATTAAAAGTAATGATCATATATGTAATTGATATGTGATAGACAAATTGCAATGATTCATGCTAGGCATTATGTCAAAAGTACACTTGCATAATGAAGTAATCTTTGTTAAAAATTCCTTTAAATTAAATGAAATTTTCCCATTCTCATTGTTAACGTTGCAATTGTCTATTGAAAATCCTATATCAAAAATAGTTGTCCCATCAAGTCTTGAAATCAACATGATTTGAAGTAAAAGCCCTAAATGGAAAAATGTGGTAGATGTAGCAATCAACCCATATAGCCCTCATTTTATCTACGAAGTGCTTGGTCATAGGTCCCTTATTAAAGGACAAAAAAAAAAGATAGTTGCATCCTATATAGACCTAAACTGACAATGGACTCTAGCCAGATCATAGAAAATGAAAGATGATATGTAACATCCCTATCCACATTCATTAGCATTATCACATGAACATATTCAATGCATAAATGATATGAAATCCCATATGAACTACATTGAATAAATGATCATTTAGACATGTGAATTGTAGAAGCACGACGATGACACATGCACAATTGCATTTGGGACACTTGAACATATATGCAATGTTTGTATAGTTGCACGCCAAATTGTTTTATGTTGTGTGCATGTTATAGCATCATAAATAATGGTGTTATAGAGCTTATTTTAACGTATAAGGAGCATCTAGAAATTAGGAGATGGATGGAGGTGCTTAAAGAGTGAAGTAAAGGGACTAAAAGAGGAAAGTGAACTTCCAACCAATAAGAATGCAACACCATGATTTTATCTTGTTATAATAGGTTTACAAGTGGAATTTTTGATCCTTTAGGATCAGAATACAAAGCTTAGACATGAGGTACAACAGAAGAAAAAGAGAGCTAAGGAAGAAAGAAAGGAAAGAAGAAGAAGAAGAAGAAGAAGAAGAAGAAGAAAGAGAGGGAGAAGAGTGAGCTGCCTAAGGAGGAAGCCTAAGGTTTTCTAGTTATGGGATAAAAGGTAAGTTAATTTATCTTTTTCTCAAATGAAATTAACCCCTCATGACATGTTAATCATGTATTGTTAGTGAGAATTATGGAGTATTTGAGGTAGAAATCCTAGATGGATGTTGAAATTCAAGAGAACAAAAGCTAATTGTGTTGATTTTGCTATTAGAGCAGAATTTTGTACCCAAGATTTCATAACCCTAGAAGATGGACCAATAGGTTCCAAATCATATGTCACTTAAATCACATGAATATCCCGGAAATAGCATTTGCCTTGCATGGTCACAACAAAAACAAAGCTATTGCATTTGCACTTGCATAGTCAACTATTATACTTGCAATGTCTCTTGATGATATTTGATTATGGGTTATGCCATGAGAATTTGATTATTGTTTTTATTCATTGAGTTGCAACTCACCAAATCACAAATATTTTTCAGATACTAAATCAAATACTGAAGAATAAGGATTGAACACTTTGGTGCTTAGAGATTTGCATTGAGACATATGGACTACAAGTCATCGACTGAATTCCAACTCTCTCTCCTTATGTCATGTACATACATCTAGATAGGAACCAGTTTATGGTCACTAGTCTTGATATTAGTTAACATATATGTACATTAAATACATGTTGGATTATGAGTGTATGATGGATAAACCTTTATGCATATGTATTTTCGGACATTAATGCTATGAGTTTTGTAAATGAAAATGGTTGTTACAGTTTTTGGTATCAGAGTAGGGATAGATTCCATAGGGACATGCATATGAACATGACATGACTGTTGCACTTTTTACATTATCATGTGACATAGTCTTATTTGTCTATATGACATTAGTAGAAGCTAGTCATGGTAATACCCATGGCTCACAAAGGAGAAAGGAGTCAGCCGATTTGCATTCCATAGAAGCATCATTCCAACCATTAAGAGATCAACTTGCTAACAAAGTTAGATCTCCTACACATTCTTATGCATAACACATATCTCATAGTCAACCACAACATAGAATTGGTGAACCAACAGTGCAGGGTCCATAAATTTAAAGAGAGAGAAGGTACGATAAATTAAGAAAACAGGGTGTAGTTGACTTCAGTGGTACCATAGATCCATCAGTGGCAGAGACATGGCTAAAAAGAACACAAAAAGTTTTGAATTTGATGAAATGTACACTAGAAGAAAAGTTTGATTATGCAGTATCACTATTTCAAAGGGATGCATATGATTTGTGGGAAACCAATTCGGAGAGTGATACCCAGCCTCCAGTGCTTACATGGAATGACTTTCTTCATGAGTTCAATAACAATTACATGCCAAAAGTATATAAATATGATAAAAGAAGAGAGTTTTTGAACCTATAGTAAGGGCAAATGACTATAGTTGAATATGAGGTGAAATTCAATCAATTATCTCATTATGCATCATTTATGGTAACCACTGATAAAGACAAATGTCAAAAATTTGAAAAGGGACTGAGATATGAGATTAGAAGTAATATCACAGCTACAGATCTTGAAAGTTATACCAAACTAAAAGCTGCTGCAATAAGAGCAGAAAGATTAGAAAAAGAAAGGATGGAACAACGGAGAAAAAGAGGGCCTATTTAGTTTATGAGGGATTTTAACATAAAGAAAGGTAAACATAGGGATTATATGCCATCCCAATCTAGTGCTAGGAGTGGTTACTATAGCTATAGAGGCAGAGGATTAGGACTTTGCTTTTATCCATGCAGAGGTCAAGGTCCAGTTATGCAACAACGACCCTCATGTGTATATTGTGGCAAGCAACATATGGGTGAATGTAGAAAATTGACTAGGCGGTGCTACTTTTGTGGGTCTCTTGATCATATACTTAGAGATTGTCCTGAAAAATCTAGAATGTTAGAGAGAGGCAGAGGCAGAGCTACATCAGAGCTTATAGTTAAAGTTTCAAAGGCAAGTGGAGTTGGAGTATCATTTAGTAGAGGTAGAGGCAGAGGTAGAACAACCACAACTGGCCAAGGTGTAAGCAGATCAGAAGGTCAGAGTTCTAGACCCAAAACAGAGGCCAAAGTGTTTGCCATGACTAGGCAAGAAGTTGTTGCTGCTCTAGAAGTAATCACTAGTAAACTTTTTCTCCATGATTTATAAGTTGATGCATTAATTGATCCTGGCTCCACACATTCATTCATTTCATTGAACATGGCATCACAATTATGTAGTAAGCATCAACCTTTAGGTTTTGATATATGTGTTAGTACTCCTTTGAGAGAAGTGATGATTATGGATAAGGTATGTCGTGATTGTGTGATTCACATTGATGATGTTGAGTTGAATGTTGATCTAGTATTGTTGCCACTACGTGAATTTGATGTGATACTGGGTATGGACTGGTTATCCAAATATCATGCAATAGCGAATTGTTTTACTAAGGAAGTTGTTCTAGAATCTCTAATCATACAAGGGTTGTGTTTTAAGGGGAAAGACAAATTGTACCTGCATGTTTAGTTTATGCTATCAAGGCTTTTCGTATGATTAAAAGTGGTTGCGAGGCTTATTTGGCACATATGGTAGACACAAGGTTAACAAATGAATTACTTGAGAATATTTTCGTGGTGAATGAGTTTTCAGATGTGTTCCCAGCTGACTTACCTGGCTTGCCACCTGAAAGGAAGATAAAATTCATAATTGAGTTAATCCATGGAACTGCACCGATATCCATACCACCTTATAGGATGGCTCTAATTGAGTTAAGAGAATTAAAGACCCAATTGCAGGAACTACTTGAAAAGGGATTCATCAGACCTAGTGTGTCACCATGGGGTGCTCCAGTATTATTCGGCAAGAAGGGGAAAATGAGTCCTCGATACATAGGACCTACATGAGATCATAGAAAGAATTGGTCCATTAGCTTATAGGCTAGCACTACCACTAGAGATGGCTTAGAATCATGATGTATTCCATGTGCGTATGCTAAGAAAGTATCGATCTGATCCTACACATATGCTTAGGGATCCAACAATAACAATTGCAGATGATGTAAGTTACATTGAAGAACCAATAGAAATCATTGGTTATAAGACAAAATAGTTATGAAATCAAGAAATCCCTTTAGTTAAGGTGTTATGGAGAAACCACTCATAAGAAGAGGCTACATGGGAAACCGAAGAGAATATGAAACAACAATATCCACATTTGTTTACAGGTATTGAATTTCAAGGATGAAATTCTTTATAAGAGGGGAAGAAGTAACATCTCTATCCACATTCATTGGCATTATCACATGAACATATTCATTGCATAAAGGATATGAAATCCCACATGAACATATGCATAGGATAAATGTTCATTTAGACATGTGAATTGTAGAAGCACGACGATGACACATGCACCATTACATTCGGGGCATTTGAACATATATGCAATGTTTGTATAGTTGCATGGCAAATTGTTTTATGTTGTGTGCATGTTATAACATCATAAATAATCGTGTTATAAAGCTTATTTTAAAGTATAAGGAGCATCTAGGAATTAGGAGATGGATGGAGGTGCTTAAAGAGTGAAGAAAATGGACTAAAAGCAGAAAGTGAACTTCCAACCAATAGAAATGCAACACCATGATTTTGTCTGATTACAATAGGTTTACAAGTGGAATTTTTGATCCTTTAGGATCAGAATACAGAGCTTAGATGTGAGGTACAACAGAAGAAAGAGAGAACTAATTAAGAAAGAAAGGAAAGAAGAAGAAGAAGAAGAAGAAGAAAGAGAGGGAGAAGAGTGAGCTACCTAAAGAGGAAGCCTAAGGTTTTCTGGTTATGGGACAATATGTAAGTTAATTTATCTTCTTCTCAAATGAAATTAACCCCTCATGACATGTTAATCATGTATGGTTAGTGAGAATTATGGACTATTTGAGGTAGAAATCCTAGATGGATGTTGAAATTCAAGAGAACAAAAGCTGATTGTGTTGATTTTGCTGTTAGAGTAGAATTTTGTACCCAAGATTTCATAACCCTAGAAGAGGAATTAGAGAAAGAGAAAAATATGAAAGTTGTAGCTTTATGCCTCATCTAAGTGCATATGAAACAGTTTTGCTTGATTTGGTGTGTGTGAGGAGTTATGATTCCTTCATTAGGGCTGGTTCACAACCAACCAAAATCACCTTAGTCTTTCTGTTTTCTTATATTTTGATGGCCTTAGGTTCTGATTTTGACAAAGTATAAAACATGAAATTTTTAGGGTTATATTTTCTCTAAACAAATTTAAAGCAGTTTGGATTCATTTGTTGTGTGGAAAGAGATATGGCTCATTGATTATGACTGATCCTGTACCCGGATGAAACCTCACCTGTCTTTTAATTTTGTTTCCAATAATTTGATAGCCATAGATTAGGAATTTAGTGATGTGTTAAAATTGAAAGTTGTAAATTTATATATTATGTACATGACTATAAAATATTGTTGCCAAATTTTGTATGGTTGTTGAGATATTGTCCCTTAATCATGACTATTTGTCAACATATTACAAACCTGCTCACCCTGAGATTGATCCTTTGTTTTGGTAACCTTATAGACTGAATTAGACAATGAGTTAAAAATGATAAATGTTCCTTTATATGCTTTGTAACTGATGGTAGATTATTATTGCAATTGAATTTGTACAATTTGAGATACACCCAGGAATGTAAGACCTACTCAGACTAGGATGACGTTACAATAGGAAAAAATTTAAAAATTTACCACATTTTCTATCTATCTAATTTTGGCCTAAGATTCAAATATATTGTCTCATTATGTGTCTAGTTTATTTGAAAAAGAGAATGAAGTCATTTGGATAAGTATACCTAGTGTTATTATTGTGAGAGTGTAGTAAGCTCAGGTTGCCACATAAGGAAAAACATGCATAAATACTAGGACCACTTGCATGAATTATGCTACAGTTGCATACCAAACATTCATAATCATTTTGACATACTTATAACCATGTATGGACCAAATGTTAAGATCTCAAAACTTTGAGGAAGCCCTAGGGAGAGAACCAAACCTACCATAAAGGTTGGTCACATCAAAAGGTGAGTAAAAACCATAATTAGATTTAATGTGTGTGAGCGATAATTTTATGATATGATTATGTTCTATTACATGTATATATGGTTGAATTGTTAGATTTTACATGTGAAAATAAGTCAAGTGAGAATCATATACTCTTAACGATTACTTGGTGTACCATTTGAGAATGAGAACTTGCACATAGAAGTAAAAGGATGTTTGACCGGCTTGTCAAACACTTGCAAATCACGTGGAAGATAGACCAATAGGTCCCCATTGGCACATGTTATTAATCACGTGGAAGATGGACCAATAGGTCCCATTGGCATATGTTATAGATCAAATGATTCACTTGTTATATGTTGGCCAGCAAAATCAACTGTCGCTTGAATCATATGAATTCCTTGGAGCAGTGTTTGCCTTGCATGGTCACGACAAAAAAATTAATCTATTGCATTTGCACTTGCATAGTCAATTGTTATACTTGTAATGTAACATCCCTAGCCACATTCATTGGCATTAGCACATGAACATATGCATTAGATAAATAGTCATTTAGAAGCACCATTGCATTTAGGGACACTTGAACATTTAGAAGCATCATTGTAGTTGGGGGCACTTGAACATATATGTAGTGTTTGTATAGTTGCATGGAAAATTATTTTATATTGTGTGCATGTTATAGTATCATAAATAGTGGTGTCTTAGAGCTTAATTAAAAGTATAAGGAGTATCTAGGAATTAGGAGAGGGATGGAAGTGCTTAATGAGTGAAGAAGAGGGACTATAAGCAAAACTTTTAACTTTCAACCAATAGGAAAGCAGCCCCAATCTTTTGACTTATTTAAGATAAAAA
>CATIWR010305551.1:0-26324 GCA_949677035.1 Omphalea diandra | reverse complement strand
TTTTCTTTTGTTTGTATGAATGGATAATTAAATGTAGCATTTGCTTTAAGAATTATATATATATATATATATATATATATATATATATATATATATATATATATATAAAATAATTTTTAATTATTTAAAATTAATTTAGCTATTTTATAAAAATTAATTATTTATCATATAATTACAAATGAATTTTAAATTTTTAATGAGAATTTATTTAAATTGAGCTAAAAATTAAATATTATCTTAATAAAGATTAAACTCATTTTTGAGTTTGGTTTTACTGATTAAAAAAAATATAAGTTCTAATTTAGTATAATATATATGTTACTCAATTCTAATTTTAGTTTCGGATACAACTAAAATTGATTTAGCAAATCATGCTCAATTAATAGCTTTGAATGTAATTAAAATTTTGAAAAAAATTAGCTTTTTTAAAATCATTGAGCATCTTTTTTTTTTTAAAAAAAATCAGAATATATTAGAACCCTATTAATCATGCTGTTACTATACATGACAAATAGATTTTCGACAACAACTTTTTTCTTAGCAAAAATTAGTGATTGTGATTGCCCAACAAAATCTCCCTTTTATGTCTTTCACTCTTTTTAATTGAACTTTTTTTAATCCAAGCATATGAAAATCTTCTGTTGAATGCTTTTATTTATTTTTTTTTCTTCCCACAAATTTCATATTGTCAAGTCACAAAAAAGTGCTCAAAACTATTTAAAGAATCCAATCTATTGGAGAGAAAATATTGAATATGGCTTTATCGAGCATAGGGATCACCTTTTGTTGTCATGCACACTCAAGATGTCTCTCTACTCTTTTGACTCAAGAAGAGGGAGGGATTAGATTGCTAAACACAAGTGCCTATAGAATCTAACTTACCACTTGGTGCAAAATGATGTCATTTCTTATGATTGTTATATGAACCAAATGATGTCATTTCCCCATTCTATACTGTACGGATTAAATTATAGTTTCAAAAATCAATGAAAAGGCTAAAGCTACATTTGTCTAGTTAAGTTACTGCATTATTATTTGTGGGGCTGCTCTCACCTTTGTAGCTAAAGCTCTGTCCTTAATCAAGAAATAATTTCACTAGCATAATCATTCATGTAAATATATTGAATGGTTGAGTATTTATCTCGTAATATAAAAGGTTGAAAATTATTATTAATTTTTTTTTTCCCTATGAATCACTTTTGTACTTCTTGCATTTCTTATTTCTTTCCTCTTCCCTAATTGATGCGTTAGGAAATGGTTGATGTAAGTCATAAATGGTGGTCATGGTCCATTTCCCTAATGAAAGACCTCCAACCTAAGTCTAAGTGGCTTGCCATTCCCATTTTTGAACTGTCAGAAAGGCACCTCAACCAAATAGCCAATTCTAAGTATCAGACAAAAGATGGTTTTCCAATTGTACACATTACTAAAATTCAACTCAACATATATATGGTGAATGTTATGCATATGTGTCTGTACTTGTTAGCCAAAGCTATAAATTCATCCACATGGTGAATGCTGTGCATATCAAACTCACATGGGATATGACCCAATATGAACCACAGAGAAGTAAATAGGTTCATGTCATGGGCTAAGAACATGATCTCACATGAAAGGATACTTGTATTCAGGTACAAACCTGACCCACAATCTTGGGGTAGGATCTGACTCACTTTGCATTAAAAAGAGAGGGATGGGGCTAATACTAAGGAGCTGGATTATGATTGCAGTCTCAAGGTGAAAAAGGATAAAATTCAAAGCTCACTCCTAGAGAATATCTCTCCTCTTCATTCTCTTTCTCATGCAACAACTAATTGTAAAGTGAAAGTTACAATCAGCTATAGAGCTTCAATATTCTTTGCAACTATCTGCAAGCAAAGCCAATTTGGCAAAAAATCAACCACACAAAAAGCTGAGACACAACTTTATTTTTCTTTTGTTTTCTCTTTCCAGTGAGATTTTTCACACTAACTCCTACATACCTATTTCTGTTTTTCAACGAATTTGGTAAAAAGAAAGAAAGAAAGTCAGAGAAAACTACATGGGTGGCATTCAAAACCAAACTCCAAGGAAATTTTTATTTTCAATGGTCTGTTGTATGCCTCCATTTTTCCCAAAGAATATATGAAGTAACATCCTGAAAAATCTCCAATATTAATGACAATAAAGCTTAACTATGTTTAGATATGTTTAGAATATGCTGAATTTCATTATACATATTCTATTCTAAATTGAACAACTGATTAACTCTGATAGATGCCACAGCTTCCTTCTAAGCTTATTTAGTATATTCAAGGCGCTTTTTGTTGCAATTTCCAAGGAAGATGCATTATGTTGATCAACATTGAGAAACTACATCATATTACCAATTCTAGTCATCTCTAGAATATGTAGTATGCGATTCAGAAATAGACTATACGTGCAGCTTAGACTCTACTGGATCACCCATATATCCTTCCTTAATTAGCTGAATTAGTATATGCATGTATTTCTTGATCTTCATCAGGGCATACTTTCAGCTGCAAACAGGAAAAAAAATAAGAAAGGAGATGAAGAAGAAAAGGAACATAATAAGCCGTAGAAGGTTAATAGCAGAAGAAAAACAACAACCATATATCGATCAATATCCGTAAAGGGCATCTCTTGAATCTTTGAGTTGGGGGGAATGAAGCCTGGTCCGAGATCATTCAGAAGCTGTTTTTGGATGCATGCTTGAAGGGTCTCGAACCAGACAGCATTCCCCTCAACTGTATGCATAAATTAGAGATCAGAAAGAAAGAAAGAAAGACAGACTGTTTCTGTTACATATTTGATTTGGCCATGCATTTGTCTTTCATGGGCCCTTATATACGTGAGGATGAGATAGAGTGAGGGTATCTTTATGTGTCATATTGACATGGAGTTTCCCACTTTCTTTCTACAGCTTCCCTATATCATGCTTTTCACACAGTATGCGAGAAGAAAACTTTGGCCTTTTTTTTGCGCTTGCTTGCTTGCTTGGGTTGTGTAGCCAAGTTTTTCACTTTAATTTTTTGCTTGTTGCCCTCAAAATTTACATCCCTATTGGCTAATCAAATCCCACAAACTTTTTAAGATTATGGACATAGTTTTCTTGGAATCACACAATATGGACATAGTTCTCTTGGAATCACACAACCAAACTTACCCTTCAGTATAATTAAGATTATGAGGTGCAATGAGGATTGAAAATGATGTCCACTTATTTAATTTGGTAGAGGAAATTAAGGCCACTTGTCATTTATATTAAATGGGTCCAAATGAAAGAAATTGTTGCAACATTTAGGTCAAACCAAGACCCCTTTTTTTAGTATCTAATAGTGAAAGTAAAAGTACCAATGCTCTTCCCCACCTCTCATGTCTTTGATTAACCCATGTTATCATGTGAAATTAATTATCAAATGCAGCAGATGGCATGCCAACGCTTGCTAGGTCGAAATTTTGATAAAAAGAACCATGGTTGATCATTGCTTACAGAACCTATATTGTTATTTTTGCATCATTATGCGTTTGTTTTGTGATGTTTTAACAAGTTCATTTAATTGGACTTGCGATTGGGAATCAATGATTAGTTTGATGATTTGATTGTATAGGACAATTGAAGTATAATTTCATGAGTATTGAAATTTCAAATTTAGTTGGAACTTTGAGTGTTATATATCATCTTTGACCTTTTCAGTCACTAGTCTCTAAACGCTAACAACACCAATATCAACTCCTCGTAGAAGCAAACAACTATTTAAAATAGGCTCTGTATGCTAAAATAGTAATACTACTACTACTACTACTACTACTAATAATAATAAAGAAATGGGGACTCATTAGTACATGATGATGAATTCTTGGCAATGGTGCTTAGAGGATATCTCTTTTGTTTCCCACTTGGAGAAAAAAAAGGGAAGTCAGGAGACGGGAGAAGCTTCAACAATGAGGAGAATTACCATGGGCAGTCTGATTCCAATCTTAAATGGAAAGAAATACAGGTTGGCCTATCACGATTTTGATCAGAGCCAGGATACATAAAGAAAGAATGGGAAGTGGGCATGAGAAGGAAAAAGCAGGGCAAAGTAAAGTTGATTAAGTGATGCATACCGTATAACATGGATCTTTCTGTGTTTCTTTTTAATTTTACAGTTAGTTGAGGATGTTTCTCTTTTGTATGTTTTCTAATGAGCGTATTGGAATATGGAATGATTTTGACAAAATAACTAATAAGCCCTTCTTGTATATCAATTATATTGTGCACATAATTCTAAATTAGCAACATATGTACTTGTATAGTTAATGTTTATGACTTAGATAAAAATTGCTCAATGTTTCGTCCAATATCTGTTTCACATCAAGGGCTTGAGCTCCTTATTTTCTCCAACCCTTTCATTAAAAGGAAAAAAAAAAAAAAAAAAGAAGAAAATGCAGCTGAAACACATGCACTTATGCAACCCAAAACAATTCCCTTTTGAAGTTAACAAGGAATATCTGGAAAGGTGTTGGGTTAACTTGGCTTATCCCAATGGTAGCTGGTACCATTTTGTGAATGCCTAAACATTTGGGGAGAAAAGGATAAAAAATAAAACATGGACTGGGATATCAAGAGCTTAAAGTAGAGCTTAGACCTTTAAACTAGCCCAATTTGCTATCTTAAATATGGAGCATGTAGTGGTTAGAAACTATCGATTACCGAAAACACTTCTAACAGCGGGTTCTTTACGCTCTATGGACATCTTTTTTCTTTTGCTTTAAGAGCTTTTCATGATGGCACTTACCATAATTATGGAGAGACAAGAACCAACAAGAGCACAAATTTCCACCCTAATAAAGCTAGGCATAACTGGACCCTCCTAACATAACTTTTTGTCCTCTCTTAGTTACAGATCATTTGCACTATCAACCAGACAATTATGTAAAACATCTTAATTGAATTCAAAAAATTGTCCCGTTGTGTATATTCCCCCACAACATAATTTTGTTGTTTTTGTACAAATGCTCATTCTCCACTCTTTATCAATATCCAAATGAAGAGGGAAAGAGTTTAAATAAGACAATAAAAGATAAAATAAGGATCAGACTAGTAGTCTGTTCATATTTTCTCTAAAGAATAGGATCCCTCAACACAAGATTCCAAAATACAAAAGGCTTACAGAAAAATGGGGATACTTTATACAGATATTATAACTTACAGAAAATTTACAATTACATACATGGCACAAACACAGCAACAAGTCCCATGTTAAATGCAACAAGATGCATTTGACACAGAAGTCACAAGTATAAGGACCTGAGACCCTTTTGACTCTTATAAATTAATAACTCATCACAAACTTATTAAGTTAATATTAAACACCAGTGCCTGAATTACCCTGCCATTTACTTCAAATGGAATTGAGCTGTTTACCTCTTCCACTTAGTCATGTTCACCCATAAATTTGCAAATAGCATCGCCATTGAGAATGTTGTAATGATCCTTTCTGATGGCAGAAACAGAGGTCATGGTTTCTTCTTTGTAACTACCCAGGCTATAAGGATTTCCACAATCTCCTTTAACCTTGTCAGTGTGAGATGGATTTACAGCAACATTGCAGCTCTTTCTTCTGCCCAGCTTTGGTGATTTAGCACGGGTTGGTGGAAGCTGGCATTCACAAAAAGCTTAGTACAAAGATATTGATAACAAAGACATAAATGTGTCAGTAATCTATAGTAAATAGGATATATTACTATCAGTAATTTCCTTTAATGTCTGCCAACATTGCGAACCCAAAAGTTCAACTAGCAGCCTGGAAACATGTATTTATTATATAACAGCAAAAGAAAGGGTAGAAACTATCAGCGATACCTTTTTCAGTTCAATCTTAGGTGGTGGTCCCTCATGGTAGAAACTTGGCATCGGGTTAGCCTTGAACAACAAGCTTTTTCTCAGTTGCTTGATATCTGCCTCCTTCTCTTCCTTAAATTTCAGAATCAATAAAAAGAGATAAAATGAGGAACATGTCATCAAAACAACAGCCAGTAACAAGAGATGAGAAAGAGAAAAACTGGTTGAGACTTAGATTTAGAGTTCTAAACTACAATTTACTTTCAGATGCTTGAAGTATTTTACCTTTGTCCTTGCTTCACTTTGGGTTTTCTCAGCCTCCAGTGCTTGGTGTTTCTCCTCCAGCTTTAAATAAAACTAGAAGACATAGCATTATAAGGACATTGCATACTGTGTTTTGAACATATTTCAAACAAAAGTAAATACATTAAGTAACTAAAGCATAATTCAACTCCACGTGAAACAGGGCGATAAAGGCAGTACCTCCTTCCGTTTCTCAGCTCGTTCAGAGCATCTAAATGCTGGAGCTGATGCAACAGTTGTCCTGGACTTAGTCTGTGCAGATACTACAGTACTATAAACAAGCAAGAAGATAGTGAGTTAGAGGTGTGGGCAGATCTATTAAACTAGCAAAGAAGAAAGTCAAATATAATTTGCTGGTAGCAAGTAGATACATGGAAGTGACTGAACAATTATCCTCCTCATCAGGATGCTTCTTGTTGTTTGGTTGCAACGGCCTCCTTGAGACACCAAGTGGCTGCAGTTAAACATTTTAGTTTGATTTTCAAGATCAACAATAAAAAATTAAAAAAAAAATTCTGAGCACTAGAGAACATTAACATTATGATAACCAACAATTTCATAGTGCTAATCAATTTTCTGATAGATATCCAATCCTAAAGTAACAATGGCAATTGATTCTGGTACCATATGCTTATTTTTTGCTTGGCTGGTGATACTATTATCAGATATCAATGCCTGGCTGCACTAGTTACCTGGTTCTGCTTTGTAGTGTTTGGAAGTAGCACATTGTTTGCATTAGATGATTTATTCACACCAGCAGTGGCATCAGAGTCAGGGCCAGTAGGACGAGTTCCAGATGAAGCACGCTTCTCAGTTGCTAAAGCAAATGGCTGAGGAACAGTGTGTTTTGTTCGAATAACTCCAGAAGGAGCAGCTTTTGATGCATGCTTCTTACATGATCGAGACTTACTGCCATCCTCTGTCTTCTCTATGCCTGATTTGACCTTCTCCTCTTGCAAGCCATTCCCAAATTTTGAGCTCACTACATTTGGGCCTTCACTTTTTTCAGCACCAGGAATTTCAGAGGTCTCAACCGAGATTTCAGTTGTACATTCCTTAACTTCATATTCGTTTGCTTCAGTGCTCTCCTCTGAACTCTGAAGTTCAGGAACCCCACTGATAGGCTCATAGGACTCCAAAACATCATGATGGTCAGCAACAACTTCATGATCCGAATCATGGGAAACACCATTAGAATAAACTATGACACAATCTGGCTCCTTGTCCATGCATACATCTGTGACTTCTATTCCCATCACTCTGCAACATGAAACACAAACATCAGAATCACATGAAATTGGGCATCATTCATGAATAACTTGATTCCTACTTTTACCAGTTTCTTTCACCTTGCAAATTTTCTAAAGCCAAGAATTCATGTTATAGAACATGTCCTAGTGGATAAAGCTTCCTATGTGGCAAGGTCAATGGAGGGCTAGATGTCTGAAGTCCTCTCTAGCATTGCAAGGAAGAAATTTTTGTGTTTGGGACCCATGATTTCAGATAACAATGAAAAACCTTGCGGAGTTGAAATTAAAAGACCATAAATCATCTAGTACTAGACAATTTCATCTCTACCAAATATAACCACGTTTCATTCTATCCCTATGAATTTGCTGTCAGACAATTTGTAATCTTGTTCTACAGCTCAAAAAGAGTTATATTATGATATAGGGAAAAAGCATACAAAAGGAAAATAGTACATTATTTCACTGATCTATGAACTACTTGAGGACCTGAGGTCTTAGGAATGGTACTCTTTTATCAATCAGCTCAACTGAGCCTTTTACTATTTACTAGAGAGCAGTATCTTGCAATAGCTGAAGCTTTAAAAAAAAAAAAGCAGTTCACATCACTCATTTAATAAACAATTTACTTTTAAAAAAAACTACATCTCTTTTAGATAAACAAATGTAATATGATGAATAATAACGAGGAAAATCCAAATTAATCATGGTTTAAGAGAGAAACCAACTTTTAACAAGAGAGGACACAAGTGGAGATACTGCAACTCTATACCAATAACCAACCAAAATTGCAGTAAGAAAGAAATTGAAATTCTAGGTAGAAAATTAAAAAGAGAGAGAAAGAAAGAAGGCAAACTAAAAGAAGATATTGATCGCCCTTTAAACGCTTTGAAAACTAAGAAAATCCAATATTATATTGTTCATTTGCTGCACGCAGATGAAAGACTTCGGTGATCAACAAGTAGAAATACATTTCACCAAGGATTTAAATAATAAAAGTTGCCTATTATTGGAATCATTGGTAAAATTTTCATCTAAGGGCAAATATACCTACTCATTGCTCAAGATAAAAAGCAGATAACTTGTATTGAGAAAAGAAAAATTGTTTGACCAACAAAAATTAGCTGGGTAGAAGGAGAAGTGATTGCCAAAGATAAGAGTAAAAACCATGAAAATTTTGTTTTTAACCAAAAGAAGATTAATGGGGAGCATAAGAAATGATGACAAAAGATGCAACATTAACCATAATGACTTTGCCAAGAATGAAAAATTATTATGCTGTGGGAAAAAAGAAGCAGCAGACTTAATCATTTTCCCCAACAACTAGAGCAGGCAAGGCATACAAATGAACTAATTTAAAGAACAAGCATTAAAATATAGTTTCATTTCATAAGCAATAAGAACAACTGAAAACTCACAAGAAATACACGAAAAATTGCAAATAAAAAAAAACTTTCTTTCTCAATAAATTTGAAAGCAAATGAATTTTAACAATTGTAATCTAATTCAAAAGCACAAAATCAGTTATAGTTTTTTTTTTTTTGTAAAACGTATTTGCCCGTGTATTGCAACATCAACCTATGAGGCAAAACAAATGTACATACACCTAAGCAGTAATGTTTCTATAAACCAATAACAATCGAATAAAAGCTAAAATCTTTAAAAGCAACAAATTTTCTTTGCATTCTCTGTCCTACATTAGTACATTTTCTGGGCAACCAAACACAGTTTAGAAGCCCAAAAACTGAAACAACACGTAAAAAGCACGGATTTTGTTCAAGAATGAACAAAAGAAGCCACATTTTCCAATACAAACCCAGATTTTTTTTTTGTAAAAAAAAAAAAAGGAAAAATCAGACAAAAAAGAAGATGAAAACTAAAAGCAGATGGAGATAGCAGGAATAACCTATATTAGATGAAAGTGGAGATCCAGAAACACAGAAAGAATGAAAGAAAAGATAGCAAATTGGGTAAATGACTCACGGTTTAAGGGTCGGATCTGAGGAGGTTTCCTCTTTCCTCTGAGCTGTGCTGTGCGGTGCGGTGCTAAGGTTGTTTTTGTGTCTTCTGTGTTTGTGTTTGTTTCTGTTCCTTTCTTCTTTTATATAATTGTTTTCTAAGTAACCTGTCTTCGCGTCGGTGTTGACGCCGTTACGTTACACCGTCATGTAAAACCTTTTTGAAAATTTGAAAGTAACAACGCCTTTTGTTTTGTCCGTTTGAATTTTGATTTTGGAATCTCTCTGTCGCTTTAACATTTTTATCCAATTTTCGTTCATATTTCTAGTAAATATTTTATTTCATTTTTATTTTGAAGAAATTCAATAATTGTAATAAAGTGGATTTTTAATTCATATTCAAATTCAAACAATTGAAATCAAATGGGCTCAATTTGACCCAACAAAGTCAACAATTTTTTTTTGTTTATTAATTGTGAATTTAGCTTTTCCAACTTAAAAACTTTTATCACTTATCACGTTTGCCAATTTATATTTTGAGATGGATTAACTCTCACTACTTTAGTTTACCTCACTACATTTTAATATATATATTTTTTAATTCAAAGAGTAAGTAGCCGAATTAGCATTATGAGAATTTTTCCTTTTGGATAATTATCATTAAATTAGTGAAATTTTTTGCTATAATACTCGATGAGAAAATTATTTGAAGAAAAGAGCAATTAGACTACATCTAATTGCTTGCAGTTTTCTTTTTCTTTGTTTTGAGTTATTGTAGTTAAAATATTTGTGACAATCCATTGATTTTTTTTTTTTGTATTATCGATTTTTTACCTTCTCAAATATAAATCCACATTCTTTTTGTTTAAGAAAAAAAATTTGTTGATATTATTTTTCATATAGGTTTTTTTTTTTTTTGCATGGAAGTTATTATTATTTTATAAATTATTTATTAAATCAATCAATAAAATTTTACAATAGTCATCTAGACTCTTTTGAAAGACATAAAAAATATTGAGTTGCAATTTAATACAATTATCAAATAATGTTGTCAACATACAACATAATTTATTATGAATTATAACTTTCATATTTTCATATCTTAATTAATAATTTTATATTTAAAAATATGAACAAAATTTGTTCTCTTTCATCTAAAAAATATATTAATGTATTAGAAAGAATTATACTCTCTACCACCCAAATTCAATCCATAATGTTATGTGGGATATTTGCATTAAATCTTTATAGAATTGGATCAAGTTGTTACTCTATTATATTAGCCACTAATTTATTTCATACTACCCAATCCAAACCATTGAAACCCTAACCATTTTGGTTGCAACTTTACCCAATAATACACTGAACAACTTTGTCATCTCATTCTTTTTAGGTTCTGGCAAAATTTATCTTATCTTTCATTATAAAGCGCACTTCATTACTCTAACCTTCATTTTTTTTTTCCAAAAATCAAGGCTAACCATTGTCTTTAGTAGTTGGTAATTTCACAAAAATACAAACTAAGAGATTTATTCTAACTAAAAATTAATCATCTAACAAATTTTTTGAGTCATTAATTAATTATTTTGCCTAATTATGGCCATGCTTAACAACCCTTTCAATTAGTTTTGTAATTCAAGCTACAAATCATAAATTGATACAAAATTTTCAACTTTGCAAATAATTAATCAACCAACAAATAATATTTCTGTGCTTAAATGAACAAGAAAAATTTTCAGGTTTGGCTTGAAATGGAAAATAATAAGGGGCCATGAATTGAGTGACACTCATATGTATATGGACGTCATTTTTTACTATGTTGTTACAAATATGCATGTTTCATATATAATATTGAAAACATTTTCTTAGGAAACATAATTTTAACGTAATTAGGCAAATTTTATTAGTTGGGAAGTTTAGGTTTAGGCAATATAACAGCAGGGGTTTGTCAAATCGTGAAGAAGATGTTCATATCTTAACCAGAAAGCAATAAAAAAGAGAAGATGTTCCTATCCAAATTATTGCTTAGGCCCCATCCAGCCATCCTTTGATTATTCCCACTGAACGCTTTTGATAAAGCCCTAACACCCTCTAATTAATTTATAAACTCCCCTCCATTATTATTTCTTTTCTACAAGTACTTCGTCAAATTTGTCCATCCTCTTTTTTCTTATATCGCATTTGCATGTCCTTGTCAAGAAAAGTTAGGTAGGCGAGGTGATTTCCTGATCTGGGCTGCTTCTAAATTTTTAGCAGGTAGATCTGTCCAAATCACTATCCATGCAACTAGTTAATTTAATTAAATATTATAAGTAGGCTAATGTTTTATCTGAAAGCAACCAACCCTCATCATAGGATGTTTATATGTCCTGTGTGCAAGGCTTGTAATTTGTTAGAGTCCATTGGATGGACATGGACTACGCAAATAGAGGGTGGCTCTTATTCTTCTCGTAAACTTTCCATTTTCGTTCAAACTTAAGACTTAGTAATAGAGATGTCAAGCTTTTACAGTTAAAATTTCCCATCAGGAACCTCAGGTTTATGAGCTATAAAAATATTGATGTGATATTAACTTAAGACATTATGCTACTTTGCATAAGAAGAACATTCATTTCAAGAGAAGCATAAATATTTGCAGGGGAACTCCCATTTTTGGATCCATGAGCTTGATGATTCTCCCATGAACATGATGAGCGCCATTCTCAAGGATGAGAGCACTCATAAACAATCTAATATTTGTATGTTATGTCATGTATTAAAATAAGGTGAATTTTTTGGTAATGTATATTAATTATTTATGATAATTTTATTTAAAATAAAAAATTATCTAAAATGATAAATAATTATACATATTAATGAAATTATTAACTAAATATTTAAAATTATATTGGTTACAATATCATAATATAATACGGTATATAATATTATAATGTGTATCAAATTAATATAACCGTATAATAATTAAAAATATTCAACCTTTAATCCACATACTATTATTCATCAAGAGAGAAAAGAGAGTGAATAAAGGACCTCCTTTTTGTACGGAGCTGAAAAATTTTATATTGATTGCAAAAATTTCCTGTGACCTTATGTAGGAGTCGGTGCGTGTGGGTGGTCGTGGGTTCATAAGTTTGTGGTTGTTGATCCTTTGCTAGTCATGATCGACCTACAGCAGTCGATGGCAACTTCTTGGTTTCAATGTTTAAGCCTCTACATGAATGCATGTCGGTGCAATAACCAATCATATGAACCATGAAGATCGATAAGCTTATCCATTCAAGTCGTAAAAATTATTCATTAACAATTCCAAATGATTGGCCTAGCTACTAGCTAGCAAGGGATTTTTTACCCTTTTTTTTTTGTTCTTAAAGTTCAATGTCCTAGGACTAAAGACCATTGATGGGAGACTCATATTGCAAATTATCCCCGTTTCAGTAGTAAAAGAGTGATATTTCAAGATAAATAGTTCTCGTGCTCAATTTTCATCAAAAGTGAAACTCCATTTAATAGAAATTTATAATCTTCTTCCTCTTTCATTAACAACTAATCTTATAACTGTAGAGATAATTAGATTAAAAATAAAAATTTAGTGCAACGTGTTAAAATTAACTCATGATATAATTAAACATATAATTAAAAGAAAAAAAATGAAAATCATTCATTACAAAGTTAAACTTGATGTTAATTACCAAATTAATTAAGGGTAATTATGAAAATCTATGAATATTGAGGACCATGGATTAGTATTTTTGAGCTCCGAGACCTATGACCCTTTGGTTTGTGGTTTGAGAGAGCGTGAGTAGGGCGAAAGGAAGGGTGGTCTTGAATACTAAAATAGATCATACAATTTCAATAATAATAATCACATATTCGACCCCACATTACTCTCTCCTCCCTCCCATCACGCCATTATCTTCAATATGAAAAGAGCGATTGATCATCTACGTCCCAAAGATAGTACGTGGCAACGGCGATGATTGGAGAGACCTTCTCTTATCTCTTTTATAGATTTGATTTCATTAGTATATTTATGAGTTCGCATAAAATTAGTGAATGTCAACTTTCACACGTTTGGGGTATCCCAGTTGTGCCAATCATTTAGGATGAATTCGTTGATGGGTTATGTCACAGGTGAGTCGAATGTATTGGGTTGATAATCAGTCAACGATTTTATAAGGACATGAAATCAATATGGACCAGACTGCTTGATTGGTAATGTGTCTCAGTTGCAGTCAATTCTTGCTAGTTTGAATCTATTATTTGAGCCAACGATGTGAATCCCCCATTTTGCGCTAATTGGGTTTTTATTTGATTAATTTTCAATTTCAATTATTCTGAAGTTAAGCTTAATTACACCTCCTTTTAGGGCGAGCCTAGTTCACTTTTCAGCCTGAAATTTTAAGTTTAGCATAATATTTTATCTAATAATTAATTTGAGCTGTTCGAGTTTCGTTTATCAAGTATTTGAACTAGTGTACTAAAAATTGAGAACTCTAGCAGTCCCCTTTTTTTTTTTTCTTGAATTTTTTTTGTGTTTTAGAGCTATTATTGATATATTTATAAAAATGTTTATTAATTTCTTTATTTTTATAAATAAGTTATTTTATTTTATTAATTTTTTTCTTTTTTTGAGAATTTTTGTTAAATTTTTATTTTGTCTCTTTGTATAAGTTTTTTTTATTTCTTTTTTGTGAGAGTTTTTATGATTTGAAATTGATTTTTAATAATATATGATGATATATTATTGAACATTATCTCTCATATTTGTTTTAATATATTATATGAATTTCAATTCATATCACATTATGACACTACATATAACGGATTCTTCATAATTGATTAAAATATAAAGTTATCAAAAAAATTTATAATGAAAATAATATTATAATTTTGAAACTGAGCCAATATATCATTATTAATAATATTGAGAATTAATTTCATATAATTAAGTTCAAGTAATTTATAGGTTTAATTGGTTACAAAAAAGTTTAAATTTTGTAAATCTAAACAAGCCTAATTTTTTTTTTATAATTATAAATTAATATTTTATTATTTTAAATATAATATTTACTAATAGATATTCCACATATTATTCAAAACATTTTTTTTTAAAAAAATGACATTTATATTTTATATGTTTTCACTATAGCATTTAAAAATATAATCAAAGCATATTTTCAATACTATTAATAAATAATGAATATTTTTTTATCATTTTTATATTTATATAAATAAGTATCAAAGTTCTTATAATCTATTAATATAAAAAATATTTACGTGAAAGAATTAATATAATATTATTAAATTTGTAGGATTATTATGATACTATTAAAATCTTTTAAGTATTATTGGTGCTGGAGCTTTCTTGAAATAGAGGGTGCATTTATTCCATTATTATTTGTGTAAAAGATAGATAAAAGTATTATTATGATATTATTAAAGTGATAGGATTTTCATGGTATTATCAAACTTTCATGGTATTATCAAACTCTGTGTATTATTGTAATATTACAAAAATTAATGTTTTATTAAAGTAAATGGTGTATTTATTAAATTACTATTTATATATAAAATAAATGATATTTGAAATTAATGGTTTGAATTCAACTATCTTATAAAGTTGAGTTTGAGTATAAAAAAACAAATTGATCAAATTTCAATTGAATTTGAATTCTTCAGTATATATTAGATCAACAACAGTGATATTGTTGAATTGATTTTTTTTTTTGAAAATTTCAATTTATAGGAAAAATATTTTACACAGCATTTGTTGTATATACTTTATGTATATTTGGTATGTATGTCTAACAGGTTTATTACATCTGGGAATAGAAAGATAGCATGTTAATATTTATATGCATTTGGTGATATACTTTTGTAAATTTGGTATGTATAACCAGTAAAATAAATATATTTATATAAATATCTTTAGCCTTAAAAAAGAATAAGTGTTATTTCTTTTTTCTAATAATAAGAAGAATTGTACATCTGTTATGAGAAAAGAAAAAAGAAGAAGAAATCAATCAATATCAATTAATCTAATTTTAAAAATATTTTAAAAGAATGTTTCTCATTTGTTAGGCTTATTGATTGACACATAAATGAATAAGAATCTTTAAATTATGACAGATTATATTGTCTGTAAAAGAAATTACAAATAGCAATTAGAAGTATTGAATAATAATAATTGTAAAAGGAATGAATAAAAAATTGTAAAATAATGCTAAAAATCGGTAAGGAATTTTTATACAAACTTATCATTAACTTAAGCAACTTTCTATAAAAAATAAAATTGTCCTCATAATTCTAGATAGGAAAATGACTAAAATTATAAAATAAAGAAATACACTAAGAAGAAAACTAAAAATAAAAAAACAACAAGAGGAATCCACAACAAGTAAAGAAAAAAAAAATGAAAATTACTGAAACATTCATGAGCTATATTATAAGTATTTTTTATCGCTATTGTTTTAAAATTAGAATTTTAGCACCTACATTGACTTCATTAAAATTATAAAATCTTGAGGAACTAAATTGTGCAATTAGATTATGTTATAAATTATTGTACGATATGATATGTAAAATAGAAACTTTTAAAGTTTGGATCCAAATGTTTTTGAAAAAATAATATTATGTATTAATAATGTTTCAATTTTTTTGTATTTTGTATTTTGATAAATAAATTGTCTATATGATTATGGGTGTCTGCTCATGCACAAACATTTAATTATAATATTTTAAAATAATAACTCATACTATAAATAAATAAGTAATAACATAATGAATATTAAATATCAGACAATAATATTTTTAGAAAAAAATATTTTAGATATGAATTACATTAGATCTGGGAATTACCATTTACATAGCTCCGAAATTATCTTTATCAGTTTCCTTGCCATTAAGGGTGAAAAGAGAATAATGAAATGCCAAATGAGAAGCAAGGACTTAGAATTTGCTTGAGTAAGGAAAATATGGAGATATTAGGGCTCCATTTATTTTATCAAAAAATAATTTATTTATTAAAATAGTTTTTAAGAAAAATATTTTTTGAAAAAAATATTTTTTGAAAAACATATATTCTAGTGTTTGAAATATATTATAATAATATTAATTTTCTTTTAATTTATAAGATTGTCATAAAATTTAGACTATAAATACTTTATATTTATATTATTTATTATTTAATATAAAAATACATTAAAAATGAGAAATTTTTGTGAATCTCATTGATTGTTGGTGACCATCATCGGTTGGCAACGACAGATAATAAATATCGACAGCCAAAAATGATTGATGATAATAAATATATGTGTTTATATAATTTATTTTTTATTGGGATGGGTTTGTTAAAATTCGAAAAATGACTTCGTTGAAAAAAGAAAGTCATTTTCCTCAAAAAATCGCTTAATTTTTCATTGATCAAAAAAATATTTTTGTTGATTAATTTTTCTAAGTGTGTCAAATATTAGAAAATATAAAAAATTATTTTCAAAAATATTTTTCATAAAATAAATGGAACTAGGTTAAGAATTTAGCTTACATTTGGAAATTTCTAAATGTCTAGTTTTGCATGCAACTTGACTCCATATCCAAATGGTGTACAATGAGACATGCTTAAAACAATATGAGCTTACAAATCAAATTCTGAATTCTATCTCCAAGATCATCATGTATTTGTTAACTTTTGCAGTCACATTGCTTCCTACCTATCTAGCCTTCTATTTTAGTAACCACGCATGCACTTTCGTCAAGAAAATCAATTCAAAAGATGGTCGATACATGCAGAAGCTACCAAATCAGTCTTTTAGATCATGATGTGATCATTTTAGAATGTTGTTTTGAAGTACAGATCTCTATACAACTTTTTCCCAATGGAAGTTTCTTAGTTTAGTTCGAATATACAGTTTTACAGATTAACAGTTCAACCAAAAATTTTTTACAGATTAACAGTTCAACCAAAAATTTTTTCTCATATTTAGAAATGTAATGGACTGGAAATTTAGAAAGGTAAAAACCCACATCCTTTTATAACATCTTCTTAAATGACCAGTCAAAGCAGAATAATGAAGGCCATGATGCAAATAGCCAAGACAAGTTAATAAAGGATCCACTTCAAATTTAAGGCTCAATCATAAGGCATGTAAAAAGAAGCCTAAGACATGTAAAAGAAAGCCCAAAGTCGTGTAAACAAGGAAATAAAGCCCAAAGTTAAAGATTCTTGCTAGATTTCCTTAGTTGGCAATGTTTCCTAATGCTATTAAGATTTCCTCATTACACTAAATCATTATCATTTTCTATTTAGGAAGAGTTGTTCTTTAGTTAGGAAAGTATGTTGGTCTATTCTTGTTGATCAATCATAATGTTTCTTTAGTTTTCCTATTTAGTTTAGGAATGTCTTTTCCTTGTTACATTAAGAAATATTGAATTTTGTTAGGGAATGTAAACTAAATCCTAATTGGTTTTGGATTAAGCATTGTAAGGCTATAAATAACTCTCATATTCTGCTAAGAGGGCATTTATTCAATCAATATTATTATTGTAAACAATTTTGCTTGTGAGATTAAATTCTCTTCTTAAGTTCTTGAGTGGACTTGGTGAGATTGTTGAGTGAAGACTTAATAATTTCACATACTTGTTAATTTTGATCTTAAATTGGCGGGGTTGATTTAGGGTTTGAGTTAACACAACTTTGAATCTTTATAACTTAGGTTGCTAGAAACAAGTTTTCTAGAGGTATAGTTAGAATTTGAAGATCAAAACTCCAATACTTGGTTTGATATATCTAGACAACTATTCTCAAGCATACGAGTAAAGAATCTAATCCAACCTTGTTCATATTATTTGGTATCAGAGCTAAGATTTTAAATCAAGGCTGAGCCACATCATTGAAATTCAAGGGGAAGGTGAAATTTTGAATTTGCCTATAATCATACTCTATTCAACTTCTACTTTATTTTTGCATGTTTTTGAGTTGTTTTTTGTAATTCTTTCAATTTCAATACTGTTTTAAGCTTTCAAGGTCCCAAAAAAAAAGAAAAGAAAAAAGTAAAAAAATAGAAAGAAAAGATTAAAAAGTCAAAAAAAAAAAAGAAGAAAGAAAATTAAAGAAACTAAAAATTGCTTAAGAACTTGTTCTGCACCAAAAGAAGTTGATTTCAATTCTTTGATTTGCATTCAGCCTAGCCTTAATTTTCCTACAATTTTGAGTTCAAAACACCACCTTGCAACTTTTGAATTCTTTTTGATCTTTAAATTACAATTAGTTCTTTAGAAATTTATTTTTGCAACCAATTGTGTTCTTTTCAAATTCTTTATTTTTAAAGTGTTTTAAGATTAATTTTTACTTATTTGTGTTTGGTTTAACCTTAATTTGACATAAAGTAACCTTAGTCCTCAAAGAACTTAAAGAAAAGAAACTTGAGAGGTAAAAGGTAAAAGTGTGTGAGATCATAGAAGAGAAAAATCGTATTGTGTGAAACACGATAGTAGTGTCATCTTTTTTAGTGTAAACATGTGAAGGAGTGTTGTGAGAATTTTATTTGTTTTCTTACTTCTTCTTATACAATGACAAATTTGGAAGAGATAGAAATGGATCAATTTATGTGGTCCATGAAAGGTATGTTAGATCGAATGAAACAGTTGACGAATAATCTTTCAAATTTGAACCATAAGATGAGTCGAGCTTCAATAACAACTACAAGCCAAAAATAGCAAAATTCTATGGAAAAGGTGGTCTGAAGAGTACCGAGCATAGGAAAAGGAGGTGAAGCTTGAGTTTAATGCCACAACTACTCCCAAGAAACCAAGGTAATAACTATTGTTGATAGTTTTTAAGGTAAAACATTGAAGTGGTGGGATCAAGTACAATCAACTAGAAGGTATTATGGAAAACACTCTATTTCCACTTGGAAAGAAGTG
This sequence comes from Omphalea diandra, assembly GCA_949677035.1. NCBI lineage: Eukaryota > Viridiplantae > Streptophyta > Magnoliopsida > Malpighiales > Euphorbiaceae > Omphalea > Omphalea diandra. Next base: position 7,068 of record CATIWR010305551.1, on the reverse strand, counting down.
AAGCTAGTCATGGGAAATCAATTTGGAAGAAAAAGAGACTTGTTCAATTCTAAAGTTAATAAGGAATGCTACCAAAAAGAAGAGGTAGGCATGAGGCGAGCCAAGAAGAAACATCAAAAGGCTACCACTGATGATGAGATTCTTATTTCTAAAGGTACAATAGACGTTCAAACTTCTTCTTTACATGATGATACAAGTATTAAAAGCCAAGATTTTGAACATGATTATACAAATAAAGAGGCTATAATTGTATTAAAGAATAGTGATAGTACTAGTTTACATAATGATAGGACATCACCATTAGAAGTTTGTTCCAATGTTCAAATTGTAAATCTCATACATGATGATGTACTAATTGATGAGCTAAAAGAAAAAGTAATGAGAGAGAGAGAAAACACATTTGAGAAAGAAAAAGAATTAACGCAACAAAAGGAGAGTTATGAGAAAACCCATAAGAGGTGCGAGCAAAGAGTGGAAAAAGGAGAGTTTAGAGTGGATGCATATAAAGAAAGAGAGGTGCATGCAAAAGGAGAGATGTGCAAAAGAAAGCCCTAATGTTAAAAGAGAGTGATGAAAGTTATTCTTCTAAAACCACAATCATGTTTTTGTTCAAAGGGATGCATTATGCAACTGATGAACTTTACAATCCTTTGTATAGTGCTTTTACATTTTTTTTGCAAGGTTATGAAGAATGGTTTTCAATGGACAAGCGTAGCAAAAAAGCTAACTTAACTCTTAATATTGATAATGGTGCTATAATGAAGAGTGAGGTTGCAAAGTTGTGTAAAAGGAAGTTTTCTAATTCTTGTTTAGATGTTTATGCTTATTTTATGTGTTTTAGGCATAGTTCTTTTTGTTTTAAGTATTGTTTTTACATTTCTAATATGTTTTCTTCTTTAAATACTTGTTTTTATGTTTTGAAGAATTTCTTTTATTCTAAACATTTTTCTCATTCTGTTAGCATTTCTTATTCTTCTTCAAATTGTTTTTCATGTTTTTCTTTTTGTTTTCAATATGATAGTTCTTCTTATTCATGTTTTAACATTTTTAATCCTTTTAGTTTTAGTGATAAACATTTTTCTTCATGTTTTTTATGTTTCAAAGAACTCTTTTTATTTTAAACATTTGTTTCTTTTTAAATTTTGTTTTAACTTATCTTCTTTTAATTCTAGGAGTTTGACTTCTTGTAATTCTTATTTTTATAAGTCTTCTTTTCATTCTAAAAGTGTGTTCTTTTTAAAAGACCTTAGTTATTATTTTTCAAAATTTTGTATCTCTATATGTTCTTCTTGTTGTTTTAATATTTATAAACCATTGTTTTATTCTTCTTTCTACTTTAAGGGTTGGTTAGGAAAATGGTTTTCTTTTGATTTCAAAAATTCTTATGTTTCATGTTCTCATTTGATTTCTAAATCTTATTTTGATAAACCTAGATTTTATAGTGTTTTAATTTTAAAGAAAAATGATGTTTTAGTATTTCTCCATACTAGATGAAAAATGTGTACTAGGGTTTCTTTTAGACATTTGATTTTGATTCAAACTCTTTTTACTAGTTTTTTGCTAGATTTTACATATACTAACCCAATTGTAGGTGATTTCATATGTGTTGTATTCGATCTGGGTGGAAAGACTTACAATTTGTGTGGTGAGTTTAATTAGGATTCTTTTTGTTAATTCTTATATTTGGTTTTTGCTTTCTTATAGGTCTAGATTCGATGACGAATCCTCTTAAGGAATGAGAGAATGATGCAAACAACCAAGACAAGTTAGTAAATGATCCACTTCAACTTTAAGGGCCAATCATAAGACATGTAAAAAGAAGTCCAAGGCATGTGAAAGGAAGCCTAAGTCGTGCAAATAAGGAAATAAGACCCAAAGTCAAAGATTCTTGCAAGATTTCCTTAATTGACAATGTTTTCTAATGCTATTAGAATTTCCTCATTACACTGAATCCTTATCCTTTTTTATTTATGAAGAGTTGTTCTTTAGTTAGGAAAGTATATTAGTCTATTTTTGTTAACTAATCATAATATTTCTTTAGTTTTCCTATTTAGTTTAGGAATGTCTTTTCCTTGTTACATTAGGAAATATTGAGTTATGTTAGGGAATGTAAACTAAATCCTAATTGGTTTTGGATTAAGTATTGTAAAGTTATAAGTAGTCCTCATATTCTGCCAGGAGGGCATTTATTCAATCGATATTATTATTATTAGCAATTTTGCTTGTGAGATTAAATTCTTTTCTTGAGTTCTTGAGTGGACTTGGTGAGATTGTTGAGTGAAGACTTAATAACTTCACAAACTTATTAATTCTGATCTTAAATTGGCATGGTTGATTTAGGGTTTGAGTTAATACAAATCCTTATAACTTAGGTTGCTAGAAACAAGTTTTCTAGAGGTCTATTTGGGATTTGAAGATCAAAACTCCAATACTTGGTTTGATAGATCTGGACAACTATTCTCAAACATACGAGTAAGGTATCTAATCCAACCTTGTTTGTATTAGGCCAACTGTTGAGATTGCAGACATAGGTGCTCGCATTTATTCCTATGTTTGATTCGCTCTTTGGTTGCAGTTTCTATTATACATTTTCATCATATATGCATTATCTAATAGAAGTTCGAAGACTATATTACAAGGATAGCTTGGGAAGGGTTAGCGCTAATACTTTCACCCCATTCATTATATCCTGACTTGAGGCATATTCTTCAGGTTTGTGGCTATATCCTGCAAAAGCAAATGCACATGAATATTAGATGGTTTCGCTAGGTAATAACAATCGTGGCCTTACTTTATCTGGTTGCTTCTGCATTTACTCATCCACATGTCTATATTGCATTAAAAAAATGTGCATGTTGCATTAATGCTAGGCATTTCCTAAAACCAGGACTCCCTCGCTTCAACACATAAAAGTACTACACTAGTTATATAATTGGCAGTCATTCAAACTTTTATATGCAAGTAAAAAGATATAGAAGCACATAACATGCTTCGTTCAAAAATAACAACTGAATGAAATATGAGATGCAACTTCAATATCCTACAACACCACCAACATTCCGAAATGACAAAGTTAAATTATACCCAACTAACTAACAAAAAGAAATGTTAAAACTGTTAACTACAAAGTGAATGAAATCCTGACCTTTGTAAAATGGAATGAACAACATGCCCATTGGAGATATCCTGCAAGGATGGATGTAGCATGATCAATGGCCATTTGTGGTTAAAAAAAAGGGAAAAATCAACAACAACAAGAGTAGCACCCTAGTCTTCTAGAACCTAATATGGAAAGCATATTGCATAACTATGTAGAAGTTGATGACAAAATTTATACAAAGCAACGAAGTAGTAGAAATTGAATGAACATGGAATGAGAAAAACTTTTGAGTAGAGGTTTAGGAAAAAGAGAAATGACATGAAAATTTTTGTTTTAAGATCAGAAAATCCCATATACAACCATTTATCGTTGTCTCTTACCTAGCAATAAAGAGTGAATCATGGTAAGCTCTGCTTATCATCAACTTATGTGTGGGATTTAACTCTTCTGATGCAACTTCCATTGCCTCAATTATTGATTTATCAGAAAGCGCTAGCGGGTCTGGTTTATGATCTTAAACTCTGACAGCTTGACCTTACGGTTTTTTGCTATTATACTTGCAGATTGCTGAATCTTCGAAACTACATCATTTCTTCGCTTTTCATCAATATCTATTGTGTTTGCCAAAATATTAAACAAGGAAGAACAAGATGTATTTAGGATGATATAACTTCAATTATTTATTAGCATAAGCGATCTTTAAAAAAATGAGAAACATTGTCGTTAAACTACTATCCATAATTTATCAGCATAAGCAATCTCCAAAAACAAAAAATAAAAAAAAGAGAAACATAGTCATCAAACTGCAAATTTTTTAACAGGGGTATTCACAGATGGAGAGGGCGGAAAATCTCCGGTCAAACTATAAAGATTGTCCGTCATTTTTCCCTTCCTTGATCCTATAACCTTATATTTTGGTAGATCAATTGCGGAATGAGAAATGAAAAATATTTAAATAAGAGAAAAAAAATAAAAATTTTTATTTATAAAAAGAGAAATTTAAATTTATTTAGTGTAAATTTATTTTTTATCACTTAAAAGATATAATATATAAAATTAAATTAAAAATATTTTAATAATTTAATATTTCTCATTTTTTTAACTCTCCATTTCTCTGGAAAATAAAAAAAAAATTCTATTCATATAAATTCTCTCTAATTCTTTTTATTTCTCTTATTTATAAATTAAACAAAAAACTAATTTTAATTTTTTTCCTCTCTTTTATTCTCGGTTTCCCTCCCCCCCGGAAAAAAAAAAAAAAAAAAATTACTTCTCTTATGCTTCTCGAGCAAGAAACATAACAATGGACGCAGCAGCAGCAGGAGGAACAACCAGGCACACGTGTCTAAAGCTGGAAAACCCTACTGAACCGATATTCATTAAAGGCACATGGTCCGACACTCGTTTCCACCTCTCCGTCACCGACGGCCTCAACGCTTGGGTCTGCGATGGTACTTTCTATGGCCCTCACTTCATTTATTTTCACTTCATTTATTTCTTAATTCATAGTTCAAATTTCGGTCGTCTTTGACAGCCACGGAAGAGCAGGTGAGGGAAAGAGCGGAGCAGTGGGACCAGCCGGTGTCCGAATACATCAATTTGGCGGAGCATTACTTAGGGTTTCAACAACCTGGTTCCGTTTATCGCTTCGCTGATGCCGGCGATGGCCATAAACGAGTTAGTTATTTCATTCCTTATCTTTTGCGTTTTATTATCATTGATTTGAGAAATTATTAGATGCTTTCGCTTTTAGTTCACCTTATACTCGTAGCTGTGCCTGCCTTCGCATTTGAAATTATAAACATTGAAAATGTACACAAAGTATAAAGGTATATAATGGTTTGGACTTAACTATAATAGTTTGGACTTAAATACCTAACTAATTAGTTTTAATCTTTTAGCAACGATGAATCCAAACTCATTTTAACCAAATCATTAATGAGTTTAACCTCTCCACCCCATTTCTATCACCTCTACACTTTCAATTCAATTTCTTCAAATTTCTAATATGATATCTGAACAGGTCTGGTTTGGTTTGTTATTTGGTTTCCGTTTAGATATCCATGGCACCAGTGATCCGGTCCGATGTTGTCGCTGCATTCAATTTCGATGTCAAGGGGAGGAATTTCAATTATTTCAATTTCAAATGGTCAACTAAACTGTTGCTACTTGAGAGAGAGTGTTAAGATTAAAAATTCCACATTGAAAATGTACACAAAAGTATGAAAACATAGAAGGGTTTGGGTTTAGCAACTTAATTGATTAGTTTTAACTTTTTAGCAAAATTTGACCCAAACTCATTTTAACTCAGTCATTCACGGGCTTAACCTTCACACAATTTCTATCACCACCTAAAAATATGGAGAGTGGATTCCACTTTTTTTTGAGGGAGCATGCAATTAATTCAAGGGTTATGATATAGCGTGCCTGCAAACATGAATTTGTGCATGCAAAATTGGATGAATTAGTTCATTCCAGAACTGCAAACAAGGTTTTCATTTTGTATCTGTAGTTGTCATGGACATATGAAAAGGAAGGGACTAAGCTAGAGTGGCGATGGAAATGTCAGCCATCACCTGATAGTAAGAAGACTAATGCCGAAATCTTGGACTTTCTCATGGGTGCAAATATAAGGCTAAGTGTGAGTGCTGATTTTTTTTAAAATTTTCTTATGGTTCTATTTTCATTTGCAGAGTAATTTCTATGTGGTGCATGTTAAATTTGATGGTTTAGTTGTATGACTTGTAGCAAAGGTTTTCTATGTTACTGTGTATGTGCAGGAAGAAGTTGTCATAAAGACTCAATCATTTGAGCAGATGAAGGAGGAAGCTGAGAAGTGCTTGGCACAAAGTGAGAGATTTAACAATGAGAAGATGAAATTTGAATCTGCAATATATGCCAAGGTGTGTGCTCTTAAGTGGCTAGCATTCTTCTAATTATTAGCGTGCTACCTTTTTTTATTTGGTTAATTCTTTTGTTCATCAACTATTTTATTATTTGATAATGGAGTACAGTGCAGACATCTGGTAAAATTATTCCTACAAAATTTTAGTTGAAGATGTGTTAATTACAGTCTATGAGGTCATATGTCAAGTTGATTTCATTCTTGCTGAGACTTCATTGTCTATGCTTTTTTATCACAGGAAAATATCATGTAACCTGTTTGCTTCAATAAATATAGGAAACTCAGAGATTACCAGCCCATGTTCGGTTAAATGCATTAAAAATTTTCCTGTCCCCATGGGTTTGATTTATTATGTCCTTGTGAGTCCTATTTTGGAATTTTCCAGTACCTCATTATTTGATTGATACTGCATCTACCTGGTAGATAACAGCAGTTCAGGAAAAAAAAAAAAAAATACCACTTTTGCTTTTTTATTGAGAAAATTGAGGCGAGGAATCATGTTGTGAATTTGTGTTTTTCTGTCCTTCGTGATTTTCAAGAGTGGATGCATTAATGAAGCATCTTATCATAGTAATGGTTGCTCTACAAGACATCAAATTTGTAGAAGCTAAATTTTAGAGTTATTTCTAGAGTCAATTATTAATTCCTCTGGTATATCTTGCTTTCAATCTGACAATGACATAAAAGGTTTTTCTTACTCGATATAATCTTAAATGTAGTGTGTGTATATTATTCAATAGAGGAAGTTTCAGCCTTATGCTAGAGCTAATAGAGTGTATCTTCATCTTGCATTGCATGTTTTCTTGCATCTTAGGACTGATTTGGCCTTTCTCTGATGTAGTTTCTTGTAGTCTTGAATTCAAAGAAACGAAAACTTAGAGAGCTTCGAGATCAGCTTTCAGAAAAGGAAACTTCAGGAAAATTGCCTCAAGAAGAGGAAGAGTCCACAGACAAAACTGAGAGTTTTGATGAAGGCAGTGATGATGAGAAAAGTGAGGAAAAACCTCCAGAGAAACTTACTGGCACTTCAAAGGATGTTCCATCAAGTAGAGGCCGTGGTAGA